>JARYHS010002836.1:0-58856 GCA_031002005.1 Vandiemenella viatica
TATACTGAATTTTGGTTGGAATATTGATATTTAATGATATTGGCTGCTCATATATCGTGGAATACACGATTAAACGAAAATTAGCCCAAAATTAAACTGATTGTAATTTGGCATGACTTCATAACACCATCACATATTTTGCGGTAAATATAACAAATCTTCCTGTGAAAACTCGTCTCAAACGATGGAAAGTTGGTTGCATTACGATGTTATACGGACGTACGGACGGATATGAAGGAATCGTACGGGTTCGGTTTTACCATTTTGCCTAGGGAACCTTAATACTAGAGACAAACTTTGGCCAAATCAAATTTATATCCTTGATATCTATGACCGAGTGTGGTGTGTGGACGGTTAAGGTCTGACCTCGCATTTGGAAGGACGCAGGTTTGAATCCCCGTCCAGCCATCCAGATTTGAGTTTTCCAGAGTTTTCCACTATCACTCCAATGCCGGGATTACTCCTTCAAAAGGTCATGGCGAATTCTTTCCTTTTCCTTGCTCGTAGTCATTTCCTGCCTCAACGACGCGTAAAACAATAATAAATGAAAATAAAAAGATATCTGTGACCCAGTAGGCTATCAAACGAGCAGACAGGTTGGGAAATTTTCGTCTCTGACATGGGTCTCGCACAACTGAACATTAAAACACAGTTTAAAATTCAGAAATACTAATCTGCAGGCTGTACAGTGAAAGAAGAAAAGTCATTATGCAGGTGGTTGGCAGCGGGATGCTGAACCTGTTGCAGCTTCCGGCCTCCTCGTTCACAGATCAGTGACATGGAGGAATGAAGCTAGCGTGACGTTTTTATAGTCGGGGGAAGTGGTTTTTCTGAGCGGCGAGCCACTTTGTAATAGCCTCCTCAGGGTTTACATAGGCGTCAGCTGTCCAAGATTTTTGTCACCTACTCCAAGACTTCATAAATTCTGTGACATTTTCTTTCATTAAGCTCTCAGCCAGACCCTTTTTTATATTTTCTTCTGCCCGCTCGGCTGTCAGCTGAAGAAACAGTTATCTCGACTAATGAAGTTTGTTTTCCTTGGGATCAATAATTCTCAGTTATGTACAGTGCGTGTTGATAGGTAAAGGTTTTCTCGGTCTTGGTGACGGCTAAACGTTATCTTTAGACGTCGTAAACAGGAATTTCTATTTTCTGACTCTCGATATAGATTGAAACCTTTTACTAAAATGTCACTTCTAAATCTGTAGCGTTATATTTGATCTGAGGATACAGATATCTGTTGTGCTGCACGAAACTTTGGATAGGCAGATAAATCCATGGATTATGTTTTATTTTAATTTAATTGCGATGGAGAACATGTTCTCGTGGTAATTTTCCTACGTACCTATTTATCACTTTTTTCTTATTATTTTTTGTCTTAAATTCTATTAGAGTAATTTCCCCATATTCCCCTTTTTCCCTTTACCACCCAGCGTGGTGGGTGAACGGTTAACGTTCTGGCACCACATTCGGGAGGACGCGGGTTCGAATCCCCGTCCGGGCATCCAGATTTTGGTTTTCCGTTGTTTCTCCAAATCATTCCAGGCGAATGCCGGGATGTTTCCTTCAAACAGGCCATGGCCGAATTCCTTCCCGTTCCTTGTCCACAGTCCCATCCCGCCTCTAATGACCTTAACCGTCGACGAGGCGTTAAAAAAATCCCTTTATGAATTTTAATTTTACATTTTTTCTGTGTTTTTGACAACTTATTCATCACTTCCTTTGGTAATTTATTCCAGTCGCTGACTCCTTTACCTGCAAAAGAAAAATTTCCCACTCCCTTGTTCCTGACTACGAGTGCCAGCTTGTGATCATGGTCATCTCTTCTCTTCCATGCAATACTCCTAATTCTTCTGCCAATGTCCTTCCAAGCATGACGCCAACATACACCTCGTACACTCCCAGCACTCTCTTCACCCTCCTCCTGTCTTCAAATGAACCCCAAACCAGCTTTTTTATCATAACAATTTGAGCTTAGTTGAACGAAGTAATAATTCGTTTCTAATTTAATGCTTTGAGATGTGTGTAATGTTTTACACGAGGTCATATTAGGTCTTTTGTTTTGAATGTGTTTAATAGTTTTCAATATATATCAGAAAGTATGATACACATTATGGCCGACCCACTCGGCTGAAATCTGCCCAGCTCTGCCGACTTCATTCACCGAACAAATATATATATTCGGCCGAACGCCCTTGTCTCGCATTGTCTGTGCATTCATATTTATTATTTAGCCATATCACCGTAGAGTGAATTGTATTTGCATTAGCAATGAATAGTACATTCGGCCATACGCAGAATACCGAATATTGTGCAGACTTTCTGGCAGAATATTCGGCAGAAGTATTAGGCCGGCTTGGTATCAAAATCTGCGCTTTTCTCTCGGCCGCCCACTCAAGTAGGTATAGTCACCTCCAACCAATATATACCTGTTTTGACATTCTTGAAGTATAGCCCCAAATATTTAAGTTGAGTTATTTGTGACAGATTCCTTTTTTTAAAATAATATCGGTTACTTGCATTAAAAACCCTTTCCACGTGGTGTGAAGATGAAAAAGCTTTCTTGCGATAGTTCACAATACAGGATAAGCAACAGGTATTTCTTTCTGAAGCCTGAACTGCTGATATCAGTTTCTGAACTGCGCCTGAAGTTGTTCGATAGTGACTAATACGATTAATTCTTCTTGTAGTACGTTAAGCCATTCTTCAATGGCACCATATGGATCCATAACCGAGTGAGGTATTTTCACAGTCAAAACATCCTCAAATCTCATTTTTAAATCTGTGAGAAGAGTATTTTTATCTAAATGCTGAACATAGGCTAAAACGGCATCATCCTCGGCGTTTGTTAGTGACAAGTTGGGGAACTGGGAAAATTCGTGCCTTCCACATTTTTGCTTGACTAAATCAATTCTGGCAAGAAAAGCTTGAATTATGGCCTTCATTTTATTAAATTCAGACTGTCACCTGGTAACTACTGCTACTACTGCCTGACAATGCAGAAAAATTAGTTTTTCCGCAACACAATCTTCCAATCTTGTTAGTTTTGCTCTGACATTGTGGAAGTTGATTATGCACGATTGTTTTTGTTATTATAAGTAAAATACGTTATCGTGTAAAGAATCAGTCGTTTTATTTCAGGCAATTATCCAACTACAAAAACATAATCCTAAGTATTCGGTATTCGGGCGAATAGTACCCAGATATTCTGAATTTTGCCATTTAGGTCAAATAGGTTAAAAACGGCCGAATAGGTCGAATACCAAATAGTAGTCGAATATTCGTGGCAAGCCGAATTTTTACTTATAAACGTTTATTATGACTTATTTTGATATTTCAGTAAATTAGATAAAGTATCTCCTAAAACACCTTCTCATATATTTTCGATTTCAGTTGATAACAGATTTATTTAATTATTTATTTCATTTCATTTGTTTATCAATCTTGTTTCATGGATTCCTGCTGAGGAAGGACCTCTGGGATGTGAAACATTTCATGGTTAATACACATACACACAATATGAGTCAATCATAATAAAAACAATTAAAATTATATGTTACAAAGAAAAATAAAGAGAATAAAAATAAACATTAATTTTTACAACTGAATTTTTCAAAAGTCATATTGAATACAATTAATTATTTTGTTCAAATTCTTGAATGGAATAGAAGGAGTTGCCAATAAGATAATCTTTCAGTTTTTCTTTAAATATATCTTTATTATCTGCAAATTGTTTTATACTCTTGGGAAGTATATTAAACAGATGTATACCAGAATAATTAACTCCTCTTTGTACTAATGGCAGAGATGTTTGTGTTTTGTGCAAGTTATTTCTGTTTTCTTGTATTGACATTGTGTACCTGTGAATTAGAAGTAAACAGGTTAAAATGATCTATGACAAAGCACATGAGAGAATATATATACTGAGAAGTCATTGTAAGAATATTGAGTTTTTTAAAAAGTTGTCTGCAAGAAGTTTTTGATTTTACCCTACACAACATCCTAATAGCTCTTTTCTGTGCAATGAAAACTTTTTTATTCTGTGAAGAGTTTCCCCAAAAACTTATGCCATATGACATCACTGAATGAAAATATGAGGAGTAAACCTGTTTTGTTAATTCTAGATCTGCTGTTAGAGAAAGTGTTCTCGTATTGCAAAGGTGGCACTACTTAACTTCTTCAGTAGTGAAGTGATATGTTCGTGCCAACAGAGCTTCTCATCTATTTTAATACCAAGGAATTTTATACTTGTTTCCACTTTGTTTCAAACTATATTGGTGATTTATATACACAGATAAAAAATAAAAATCTATAACTATGAAATTAAGAATAAAAGTATCAATAAAATCAACTGTATCTCTGGGAGTCACATCTAGATTTGCCATCAGCACTATGTTATAGAATATTGTTTTTATTTTCCGTAGACTTATTTTATAATCTACGAAAGTAATAAAGTACGTTAAAGTACTTTTTTTACCTGACTCACGATATCATCTTACTGTTTAATCTTTTACGTACAAAAATAGTATCCAAACGCATTCTTAACAAACCATAATTAAGTCTTTCGCACACTATATTGTATTGAAAAATTCTCGCGTTTCTGAATGCAATCACGATGGAATGTGAAACGTGAGTCACTTCAGACTTGACGTACTTGCTTTGTTTGAGGTTACTTTCGATTCACTCGATATTTTTCGTTAGTAAAGAATGAGATCATTCTACATTTTAGTTTAAATACAGACCGCATTAACAAATCAAAGTTTGCCAGAGGTGAAGGTCAATTTTAAGACCCGTAAAAAATGCAACCGGGATCGAAATTTGAACTGGAGACCTTCCGTACTCGAATAATGTGCCGTGACCATCTGAGACATGGGATCAAATTTAGAAGTAATGAAATATATTTTAATTCTGCTATCTGAAAACACAAACGTACTTTTATTGTTCCATGCAAAAATGGAGTGTTACCTTTTTCACAGCATCTGATGGATGATGAAACGAAATTTTACGAATGCTTTAGAATAACACAATCTACCTTTTACGAACATCTGATGAACCTGGAAGTGTGGTTGAAGAAAAAAAGACACTTTTTTTAAGGCAACCGATAACACTAAAACAACATTTGGTCGTCAAGGACTGGAAATTTCCGAACTCCCTCTAAAGCTGCGTTGCCACGATGTCTCTTAACGGAGGCCTCCCGGGACGGGACGGGACGGATACCCAACTACACGCCATGGGAACGGGGCCGCCTCTGCTAGCGGGGATGAGACGCAGCTACCCACTCTATGTCGGTAAACATCACAGACGTGTGTAGTGGTGCGCTGTTGCCATCGGTTTGCAGCAGAGGTGCGCTCCCCTTCTGTTGCTGTAAAGTGCTCTGTGCCAAACGACATTAGGCAACGTGGTGAGGAAGTAGTGGCGGGGCAGCGAGGGCTAAACTGTGGCGCGTGCTCATCCCTACACTTCGGCGTGCGGCGTGCCGCCTCCGTTAGAAGACGTCGTGGGAACGCAGCTTAACGCTTCTCCAAATCCATCAACCGGACACTGTACCACATCGTCAAAACGGCGGGGTGTCGGCTGGCTGGCGGTGTCGTTTGAAGTGATCGAGTGGAGCGCCAACACGCCCATAGTCTGTACCCACTTCAGTCGGCGGAATCGATCGGCAGAGTTCGGTTGGCTGTTCGGCAGAGTAAAAAATCGGCCGAAGTCGGTTACAGTGTAAACGTAACCTAAGCGAACACACTGAAACACTGGCATACTGGACACGGAGATGTACAACGTATCTTTGTCTTAGCGAACACATCCTTCTGATTACGGTTTTCCGCAGTCACATAGTCTAACTTTGGATTGGTCACAGAATTTCGCATCCAAACTACACGTTTTACAAATAATTTAGGACGAAATACATTTGCTATAGCCTACAGATTCTTTATTTCCTCTCAGACTATAGAGTGTATTAATAATCCTGGCAGTTCAGAACGCGTTAAGCCACAGAGGAAAGAAATAGAAAGTCAGGATGAGCATCTATGAAAAAATGTTGGTTGATGAAATATTTTAATTCCAGTCAGCGTCAAAATACTCGACGCATTTTTCACGAAATGTGAAGCTCGTCGTCGACTCGAATGATGATGAAAAGTGACGTGTATTTTTTTTGCCCTTAACTAAACCAAAAGGACTGAAATGTTGAGGAGCGAAGAAAATGAGGCTTTCTTAATGCTCCCTGCAGAGGAAGGACAAAAAATGTGATGAGGGGTGCTCCACATATGTTGTTCAGCTGACGCTCGCAGCATCACAAAGCATGTCTGCTCAGAACCACTCCACAACGCAGTGCTCGCTTACATTAAATAGAAAACAAAAAATATGTATCTGGATTTAAAGACAAAAGAATTGCTAGTTTTACTGTTATGTCTTTAATAGTCCAGAGGAAATTATTTTACATCGATATGTAACATTTTAAATGCCTCCGTATTCCTATCTTTTGATATAGCTAATGTGTTAATTCTTTATCTCTTTACGAGACCGCCAAAATTGTATCTAAATTCTTAATACTGTAAAGTAACATCCTAATTTGAATGTTAGATATCATAAGCTAGAGTTTATCTTTTTATACGTACTCGTTAGCCGGTTGACGAAACGCCAGAGAGACAAAACGTTTATCGCAGAGAATATTTTTTACTACCATCTCTATGAGGTTGTTCAGCAATGTATAATAACTACGAATTCACACCATTTACGCGGGCGTAGTTATGCTGTAGTAGATTGTAACTTCCACAGCCTTAATCCTTGCTCTATCAACTAAGAAATTCCCTATGATCATAGATAAATCGTCAAAAATTTACTACAGTAGTTAGTTTTTTGAGTGAGCTGAGGTCAAAAGCAATCAATAGATTTCACGAAGGACTGTGACCAACAGAACAGAAGCTCTAAAATACGTGATTCTGAATGCAATATTTTCCCTTCCATATTACTATTAAATAGTGAAAAGAGTATAGAAATTGTTGTAGTAAATCAATAACTGCCTTCCCGCTTTCGGTAACATGATTATTATATTATTCGCGTAACTAATAGTTCTTTCATAAGAATCATAGTCAATGTATCGTGTTACGCCAGAGTGCAAGGATTTAATGTGTTATTGATGTCATTGTTCGCCTGTGATTTTGCTAAGATTATAGCAATATACACTTTATGTTCTTGAAACAACAGTATATACAAAATAAAGTACAAGAAAAACTGCAATAAAAGAACTATTGATCTAAAACGTCCTAGTGCCATGACAAACAAATTACTGATCGTAACTTACCGGTATTCAACAAGCACATTATTTGAAAATAACTGCAACTTAGCAGGTCGGTAGGAATGGAGCTTAATGAGTCACTTGGTATCACCGGCTTATTCCCAAATAAGGTTACATGCAATTGAAATATAGTGTGACTTGTATCAAGCATTTTCCACGCAATACCTAGTGTATCTGTGTATAAAGATGTAGAATAATAAAACAGGTAATTAAAAAATAATGTACTGAGCCTTGTGGGTATGCCGTAACGCTCGCACCTGGCTTTTGTGAGTACTCTGGTTCAAATCCCCGTCTGGCAAACCATATTGCGGTTTTCTATGGTTTCCCCAAATCCGAAGCCGGGTTGAATTCTTCAGAAGGTCATGGCCGAAATCCTCCCAGTACCTTGGCAAAAATCTTCTCTTGCCTCTAATGACCGCGACGTCGACGACGTGTAAAGCTCAAATTAAAAAATAAATACGTAGTAGTTGGCTGGGATATTTTTCTGCCAAAGGATTTTTTTAAGCACAGTCGTAATTTTAATAAGCAGAAAATCACTTTTAAAAACTTCGTAGAAAACTTAAATATTTAATCGCGGAATCCAATGTACTGCAAAGACGACACCGTGTTTCCTGTGCAGTGTAAAAAGGTAACGAAAGTTGAGGGAACAACTTCCAGAGGGAGCACTCGTTCTTTTTGTCGTGATATGTGGCTGTGATCTTTCATCAACGCTGGTAGCTACTCGTTCTTTCGAGCTTCAAGAGGCACGCAAACTGATTTCCTTGTTGATCCTTCGTCAGAACATAATTAAGCGACGTAAGAGGCCGAAGTAGTGCTGATAGGATCAGTCTGATGAGCCCTTCCTGCTGTGAGCCATTATTTCGTAATAAAAACTATGTCATAAATTATTGAAACTTGATAAAGCTTTAACACAGGCGAGCAAAGAGATTAAAAAAAACCTCTGCCCGAAGTTCTTAAGCCAGGAGTAATCTAAGAGTTTTCACAGTTCATCCGGTAGTGACCGTTAGGGGGTATCCATAAATTACGTGAGATCTGGTCCGATGACCCCCCCCCCCTCCCCCCGTAGTAATCGCCCTCGCAACTTTTTGAGACTTTTTTTTAGGTCTCACCATTCCGAAGCCGGTTGCACACCCACTTTTCAACGAAATACCCCCATAAAATTGACTTTCGCGTCATCTGTAGATTTTTTTTTTAGCTGTACACTCCAACAAGAATTTCGAAACCTTTGAAACGTGAGATTCCCGATGACCCCCACCCTTCCCCCTTGGTGAGATTTGATGAGATTTCGCCGAACCCCCCCCCCCTATTTAACCTCACGTAATTAATGGACGCCCTCTTAACTAACAGCAAACGTAAGTGTTTTATTCATCCCAAATGTGTTTGTTAGATCCTACCGTAGGATATAAATGTATAAAGGCCAGTTCTTTCCTCCGTGTTTTGAAGCGTTTTTTGTGATGTGTGTAAGAAGATGAAAGTTTTTTTTTTTTTTTTTAACTGCTTTACGTCTCTTTTTAACATCGAGGTCTTTAGAGACGGCAAAGGATGGGGGCAAGGAATGGGAAGGAATTCGGCCATGGCCTTTTGAAGGAAGCATCCCGGCATTTGCCTGGAGTGATTTGGGGAAACCATGGAAAACCCAAATCTGGATGCCAGGACGGGAATTCGAACCGCCGTCCTCCCGAATGCGAGGCGAGAACAAGATGAAAGAAGGGAGAGAATGAAACCCTTTACCGGGCAGTTCAGGCCTACTCTTCCAAAAGATACCAAAATTAATTATTTTTTTATCTGCTTAACGTCTCTCTAACAGCGAGGTCTTTAGAGACTGGAAAGGATGGAGGGCAAGGAATAGGAAAGAATTCGGCCATGGCCTTTTGAAGGAAGCATCCCGGCATTTGCCTGGAGTGATTTGGGAAACCATGGAAAACCCAAATCTAGATGCCCGGACGGGGATTCGAACCGCAGCAGAGATTTATTGGGTTTAATCAATTCTGCTCAATGATGAAAATTTCTTACACCAACGGGACCCGAACCAACTAACGCCGAGTCGAGCTGCAGACACCATCATAATATCTCGACTGCAACTGCCAACGAACACATTCTACAGAATAAAACAACCAGTTGGCTAAAGGAAAAAGTTATGCTTTTATCTGTGAGCTGTGAAGGTGGACAGATAATTGGGAACTTGATGGAAATCGTCTAAAAATTGTTAAAGTTATAAATCACAACATTAAAAATACAGCACCCCTGGAGATTCCCATTATTTTCAGAACCGCTGAATCATTTCTGAAGATTGCGTCTGTTCTCCCAGCAGTGTTAAGTCTGGCATCATCTTCACAAGAAGCAGCTGTATACAGACTGTATGCAGACTGTTATATTTCGTTATGTATGTAATTCATACATTGATATTTCTCCGATTATTTTAAAAATGAGATGACATTAACAACAAACAGTGGCTGCGTACAGTTTGGACAAGATGGCGCGGAGTTTATAAACATAGGTATGAGCGCACAGAAAGAATAAAATTTCAGTGGCTGTAACAGATTTACACGAATTTCGCTTCAAGATATATTATGGAAATATATTTCCAAAATCTTAATTGTTTAATCGAATGAATTTTCATTTTCCCGAATGATTAAATACTATTTTACCCTTCCCTGTGATAAAAAATTCGTGATAGCATATTTTGCGAACGATTTTAGATGTCTTCGAACATCATGAATGAGTATTCCGTTAATGAAAATGCCAGTGTTTTTTCTTGAGAGTGATTTAACCTAATTGATTGCATATTGTGAGCTTTGTTTTACAAACAATTATTATTAACATCTCAATTCACATGGCTTTCACACCATTTCTTGAAGAATCTTCGGCGGTTTCTATGTTACTTAGTCCATTTTGTCAATTTCAGCGTCAGCATTCTCATTCAGTGATTGCAGGCATTGATGACCGAGCGTGGTGGGTGAACTGTTAACGTTCTGGCCTCACATTCGGGAGGACGCGGGTTCGAATCCCCGTCCGGGCATCCAGATTTGGGTTTTCCATGGTTTCCCCAAATCACTCCAGGCGAATGCCGGGATTCTTCCTTCAAAAAGGCCATGGCCGAATTCCTTCCCGTTCCTTGTCCCCAGTCCCATCCCGCCGCTAATGACCTTAGCCGTAGACGAGGTGCAAAGCCGCAAAAAAAAGAGGCTTTGATGAAATAAAAATCATTCTCCTTTCAAACTGAACTGTTATACTGTTCTGAATGATTTTGCTTTTTACCTTCATAACATGAACAACACGTATACAAATACATAATGTCTTAAAGATGCTTCAGGAAAGAATGAAATGCGTGCCGAAAAAATAAACGATTAAAATTCAATTGCATTGGCATTTTGATAATTGCTTGCTTATGCCAGTGACTTCGTTCACGTAGATCACAGAAACTCTGTGCCTTTGAATTAAATTATATCCTTAATTTACTAAAACTTTGTACGAATTAAGTGATGAGTCAACTCATAGTTTCCTCATTACAACACTCGCTATTGTCTTTATAAAAATGCTGTATCGCATTATAAATTTGCTATACAAATCATCGGAAAATCTTCTCTGAAAAGCGATAAATTTGTTATTTGTCTAACCCATCAGCATCACTACGCTTACGGCCATCTATTGGGTATGATCGAAAGAACCAAAAGATGGCGTTAGAATGCGTCATAATTCTTTGTTACTGCTTCATTCCAGTTAAGGAAACGCCTCAAATTTCACGCGTGACCCTACACTCTCTTCAATAGTTTTTAAGTTATATGGCATGATAGGTAAAAAGCATATTATGTTGAGAAGAAATATTGACTTCGTGCTCCTGTTCCAAGTGGCGCGATCACGCATACTTCTGATTTTACTCCAGAATCCAAGGTTTCAAGATGTGAAAACCGCGTTAAAATCGGTAAAGTAGTTTTCGAGTTATACCGTATTATAGGCAAAAAAGTTGGATTTTCAGAATAGATTCCTACTCCGGAGCCAGGTATAGTCATAAATAAACCTTTTATTTTAAATCAGACCCGAACATTTTAAACTGTGAAAACCACATCAAAATATATTCAGTAGTTATTTCTTGATGCTAGAACAAACACAGTCTCGTTCCAGAGTTATATAATCTCTGCATGTATAAATCTGTGATGTGCTGTATCTATTTCTTTGTTCCGGCATTACAGAAAAAGTATCGAACCAATTTTGATGGAGTTTTCACAGTTTGAAACCTTAGGATATAATTTAAAAACTTGCGGCACGACTTAAAAAACTACGTGACCATGCAACGGAGCGTGACATGATAATACATACGTTCCCAAGCTCATAACAAATGCACCAAAGATTCTTAATACTATTCAGAGGTTGCATACAACATCAAAGATACTTAAAGTTCTTAACATAATTTAGAGGTCGCATATTACACTCCACTGAGCGTAAACATTCGTAAAAAGCACTAAGCAAGTTTGTTCAGTACTACTTTTCGTGGTCTGTGGCACAACAAAACTAGTTTTATAAAAAATCATCAGATTAAACATTTGTTTTTCGTGACAAACGTCTTTTGATTTTGGTCCTTGGATTGTGTAAATATTGCCTTATACTTTTTTTCTCTTGTGTAGTGCATATGAAGATAGTTGCAGTTTCAAATTCTGACAGCATTTTACTGGAAAAACTTTTAGCTCCGGCATTGATGGTCGAAAACGTTCACCTCAAAATTACACATTTGACGAAGAGAACAATACAAAACACTTCAACGAAAAATTTAAACTGTACGCGGACAAACGAGGGAAACCACTTCACAAAATTGTGTGTCTTTTTTCTTTGCGTATGAGAAATGTGAGGATTGAGCGGATATTTATAAAATAATTCTGGTCTAGGGTGCAAATGAACATATCTACAGCCTCTGCTGATATTACTTGTTGAAAATCCCTATACCTACCGTATCGTACGCTTCGCGTACAACTAGGTCAACGCGGGGAAAATTCCGGCAAAAGCTAGTGGTATAGTGGATATGCATATAGCTAACGAGTAATGTTTTGCAATAACTGTTCTCCGTTGTAGGTTTGTGTACTGTTTTTTCATTGTTAAATGCAATCTCTTGCTTTCGGGCGCCTCTCAAAAGACAAATAAATATTTGGAACAAAACCAGTTACCCTGTGTTTAAGAAACAAAACGTGTTTTTCCTGAAAGATACGGCCGTCGCAAATTTCTGTCAAGGTAAACTGAGAGGCTGTGACTGGAAGAAGAATGCTGGCGCTCGGCTGGCGGATAAAAAGGCAGCTGCCCGACCAGAGGCAGGTGCAACCATCCACATCCGACCGGGAAAAAAACAAAGAATCCACAATCAGTAAGTACCTTGAACTCGCTGAAACAAGGGTTTTGGTATCCAGTTATCGGCATTCTTCCACTTCGGCGGGAAGTGTAGCAATGTAGAAATTTTAGCATTGACTTCTAAGACTCACACTTCAATGACTTAATAAAGTTTAATATACAAATTACGGCTGTTCCACGCTGTTTAAACGCAACTGTCGATATCCATGGCTAAGCGTAGGTTATTACACAGTTGGACAATGTTGATCTGCTATCCCCAGATATTGTTTCAGATAACTGTAAATGGATTCTCCTGAAATCGATTTAAAAAACAATAACATTATTCTTTCGTCACAGCAAGCTTTGAATTTTTTCTGTATTTTATAAACTCACGTGGGCAGGACACATAGGACAGGTGGTGGGAAAGGTTTCAAAATCCTTTATTTGCTGGAGAGAGTGCTGAGGGGGAGTACCAAAGAAATGATGGAACTGGGTTACAAAATTTTGGTCAGACCATTTCATTCATATTGTGGTGTAGTATGTGATCTAAGTTTTTAGTAACAAATACAGGAGGTTGAGGGGGTAGGGCAAAGAAGGTCTGTTAAATAAGTCCCTTGAAATTGCTGCATAATACAATCAGTAACTGATATGATAAATGAGAGGAAAAAGGTATTCATTGGAAGACAGAGAAAAAGAGGGGGAGGGGGTGAAGAAAGTTGTGGGAGCTTACAGGGCATATATTGGTAAAGAGGCGTGGAAAGATATTGGTGAAAGAATTAAGAGGGTGCATGGAATGGAAAATATGACCATGAACACAAGCTGGAACTCGATTTCAGGCATAAGGGTGTGGGAAAATTTTCTTCATGGCCAGGGATTGGAATAAATTACCAAGCGAAATTATGAATGAACATTTTACCAAAAACGCTGAAAGAATTTATAATTAACATTCGTAGAGAGCAAAACTAGGCGGGTAGAGGAAAGGGAAAAATTGTGTATGTAAGGAAATTGACAACACGACATGCGCTCCATCGCAATTAAATAAATTCAAATTAAATTGATAACTATCCATTTAAGACATAGCAAGGTGACAAAGTGATCCTGCTTAGCGAAAGAACTGGTTAATATTGACTTCAAGAATGTTTATGGTAATGTTTCTCACTAGATTTCGAGTCAGGAGAAGTAAGGAATTTTGACACAGACATCATTTTCGTAACATCGATGTTACAAACTAAAAAAAAAAATTAAAAAATGTCTACTTCTATGTCGGAGATCTCACTGATTTACTTTCAAGTAACCGATTATCAAATGATTTGCTATATAAACAAATATAGTATCTCTGACGTAGTTTGCAGCATGTCAGACGAAGCCTTAGAATATTTTTTTTGCTTATGGCTTTACGCCTCGTCGACGTAGAGGTGATTAGAGGCGGGAAAGGTTGGAGGCACGGAACGGGAAGGAATTTGGCCATGGCCTCTTGTAGGAAGCATCCCAGCATTAGCCTGGAGTGATTTGGGGAAACCATGGGAAACCCAAATTTGGATGCTGGGACGAGCATTCGAACCTGCGTCCTCCCGAATGCGAGGCCAGAGCGTTACCGCTCACCTACCGCGCTCAGTGGGTTAGAAATGAAAACAAATAACGCGGCATTCCCGTAAAATCCAGTTATTTATTAACCGACCACCACAAGGTTTAGTTTGATCTTTAGTATTAACAGGTAATATTATACCAGAAATTCCTTGCGGAGAATAATTGAAGACAAGAATAATTTCTTAAATGCGTAAATCTACTGCATATTATGTCTAAGGACATTGAGATTGCAATACGCTCCATCAAACGAAAGAAGCGAAATTACTTAAGTGTGATATCGTCCATGTTATTCTGAAAGTAATGAAATAAATTGTAGATATGCACAATCTGGATAGAATACGGATCAGCAATCTACGGACCAGTATGGAAAGTTGTACCCGTACACAGAGCTGAATGCGACGTGCCCTACAAGGTGTTGTTCAGCGTGATTTTAGATAAGAAAAGCCTGTTTTAAAACACCTCCTTTAAAACCGGTTAACATAGGTATCCATTACAAGCAGACTGAAAGATTGAGTTGTAGATTGATTGTTACACAGTTTAGGGAAAGATAAGTGCTGACAGAGTGTTTAAGGTTTGGTGATTATGCCTGCTGCATACGTTATGTGCACCAACATCCACTAATGCGTATTAATATTCCATTTGCTTATCTGTGATGACAAGACATGTAGGAGGAGATAATTCAATTTATCTTTTTGTTTTGCTATCTAATTTAGATTTAACTTTTTCGTAACATTTCCACAAATTCTGTTACTATTTATCACTGCTATCGGATGTGACTTTTGTCTGGCATTTCGTTACAGTCTATCATCTTTCCAGTAGTTACATGGTAAAAAGATTTGAGGTTAAGAATAGATTTTAATTTCAAGCGCCGGCTTACGCAGATCATAAGCTTTCGAAATGCAAAAACCCTATCAAAATCTGTCCTGTAGATTTTGTATTATGCCAGAACAGACAGACACAGCACGCTACAAATATATATATGAGAGAGAGAGATAACGTAACAGGAATTAATGATTCATATACTATCTTATAGTATGCTGCCTCTTACAAAACTGAAATGTATGACGCATTTTTATTTTTTTATGCCACGTAGTGCATCGACGTTTGAAACCGAAGCAGAAGAATATGGAGAGAGCGTGTCAGAAGAGCGGAAACTGCTGTCGTAAACTGCAAACACGCAACGGATTCCTTAGGGGAAAACTACTCTACATGGGCTGTAATGATGCCACTTCTTCTCATTGAATATACTGTGGGGAAGAGAGTTAATCAACCGAATAAAAGAAAACCGAAAACAGTTCAGAAGATTTACCAGTGATCATATTGCCTGTCAGAAAAAAATTGGCAATATATGGACATCAGATACTGCTTCATAAATAAATCAAATTAGTTGTCACATCCTCGAAATAGATCAAGAGAGCGAAGTAAAAATATGAAGCATATAACACTGAAGAAACTACAAGTTTCGCTTAGTGAAATTTAAGACATGTCGCGCGAGGTATGTTCATTTTCAAGAAAATACAATAATTTCGTTAAGTATCTGTATATCAGAAATTAAATGAAAAATCAAAATTTGGTCGATGGTTGGCGCATACAAAGCTGGTCGCTTATTGGCCTGTCTTGTCGGCTAGGCCTTATACGCACTAATCAGCTATCGACCATCTGCACACATGTGAATTGCGTAGTGAGGCAACGCGTCTCGTAGTAAACCTGCTCAATCCTTTCCAATCTACTACCGCACCTGATGAAGACAGCGATGGAAGATGTTGTAGCGTCGTGCATAGCAGAAATTATTAGGATGAATTACAATTATTTCGCTCCCTTAAACAGAATAAAAGGTACACGGATCTTTTCGTCCTTTTAACACCTAGAGTGATGGATCTTTTCGTCCCTTTAACACCTCGAGTAGTTTTTCTATCAAGATGAGCGCACTAGACTAGAAAATCTTATGATTAGCATCTTGGGCAGTTTTCACCTGCCAGCCGGAACACAAGCCTTCCTCTTTCACCACTAACCAATTCAGTCTTGCACACTTTCTCCTACTATCTTGGTCCCCACAATTTCAGGTAACTTTTTTCTTGGCATTCTTTCTACATTCGTCCCATTATTTTTCGATGCCACAGGATTATCGATATTTCTATTCTATCCTCCACTCGTATTTTCATTTCGCTGCTCGTTCTAATTGCTACAATCTTCTGAAATTCCATCTCCGTTGCCACGGTCTGAATATTACAAGTACACATAGATACTGAAGTGAATGACTTGCAGCTGGAAGGTCTTTTCGATCGGCGCCGGCCAGACTCACGCGAGGTACGCTTCGCTGACTCACACAGGGGTGAAACCCTCACGTCGACATTTAGGCAGATAGCAGGTCGGCATTATCAGAAGAAACATTCTCTCCGTTCAACAGGACAGCGATTTCGAAGATGTGCAACTATATATAACGTTATTTTCTTTGGACTGAGATCTAATAATATCAGGAATAATTTATCAGATTCGCCAGCCAGCCACGTACACATTTAGCTTTTAAAACATACAACGATATGCTATGGCATATTTTCTTTGTTTATGTTACGATAATAGGGCCTAAGTACATATTTTACTATCCCATTTAGTTACCCATACCAGAAATACAATATCTTCCCAGTACTCATTTCATTTTCAATGTCAAAGATTAAAGGAATTTTTAGAAAGCAAAAGTGAGTTTTGAAGCAGAAACATTTTGGACATAAGTCTGATAGGATATTGCTTTTTTTATTTTTTTTATGGCTTTTACGCCTCGTCGCCGTCAAGATCATTAAAGGCGAGAAGGGACTAAGAGAAACAAAGGGAAGGAATTTGGCAATAGTCCTTTAAAGGAATCATTCCGGTAATCACCTGGAGTTATTTCGAGAAAATATGAAATCTGAATGGTTGGACGGAGATTCGAACCCGCGTCCTCCCGAATCCAGATCGAGCGTGATTGATGAGCGGTAAGTTTTTCGTTCTTTCTGGCAAGAAACAGAAAATTTGTAAAAACTTCAGATTTTTTTGTAGAACTGGTTTATCTTACTGTGTACAATATTGATTGTTGCTAAAAATATATATAATTCTTTTATTTTTGTGGTTTATTCTTTTTTGTTATTTTTATATTGGGCTTAAGGGGTGAAGTCATCTGAGCAGGGAGAAAGTAGGGGGACAGGGAACAGGAAGGAATTCGGCCATGGCCGTTCGAATAAATCATCCTGGCATTCGCTTAGAGTGATTTCGGGAACCCATGTAAAAACCGAAATCTGAATGACTGGATCAGAGATCGAATCTGCATCCTCCCGAAGGCCGTACCCTACTTATTTCTACAGAAAAACTCTCTGTGATGTCGCTTTGAACTATGTTGCACAGTACTCCTGCCCTGATTTCGTTTCTCAAACTTCTGAGTTCAGTGGTGCTGAGGATATAAACACAATGCCACTGAGGTGATTGTCTTTCACGAACAAAGGCATTGGGGGCAGGGTCGCCGGCTTTGTCTACACATAACTTCCTCTCGTGCCGACTTCGGCGTACGCACCCGTTAATATTCTGGTAATTCGGCGTGTGGTTTGGGGCTCCGGCAGGAGAATAATGTTAGGTAGCTTTCTCGTGAAGGTACCGTGACGGTCTCGCACGCTTGGCAGAGTCCGTGTGCTCCAGATGCCACGTGCCCACATCCCACGAGTAATGCAATGAGGAAGAATCTCTTCGGAATCAACGAATTCTGTGACGATGTACCTGCGTCAATTTTTTTGAAAACCTAACGTTTCAGCCATCTTATTGTGGCTTTCATCAGACCGTAGCTGAAACGTTAGGTTTCAAAAAATTTATGCGTTTCCACCGGGGAAAAAAAACTGTGATAGTTTGACGATGACACGTTTGTGTCCTATGTTTCGCATTGGAATCTTTACTACGACCAAACATTTTTTGGAATGACGTCATCCAGTTCCTCCATAGCATTTTATTTGTTTAACGATGCAATAGTCACACATCAGCAATGCCGTTTCCGAAACAACGATAAATACTGGAGATGGAAGGAGTACAAAGGAGAGCATACCGATTTGTTTTTGTGAACCTAACCGTAGAGCATAATCTTCTTACGTGGCATAATCTTTTTCTTCTAGGTTAGGCTTACCAGACGTCCATGTTTACCGGGGACAGTCTCTCTCTGTCCCCGGACAGATTTCGTCCCCGCAATGTCCCCGAATTTTTACTGTTGTCCTCAGATTTTTTTTTAATCAAGCGAGAGTTCTTTAAAAGGCCTTATTTGCTAATTCATTGGTTTAAAGCAAGAGATATGAAGCGCACTTCTTTCTTTGTAAGTGCCTAGGAATAAAATAAAATTACAAGGATACTGCGTCTTGGACACACCATGTCTCTATGCTGTGTGCAACATGGCTGTCTGCGATCCTTATTTAAAATACAAAATATAAAAAATATGTGGCTTTTAAGTTAACCCAACCTTTAATCATATAACTTATGAAAGTACAACGCGTCATTAGGACAAAAGCCGAAAGCGTCCCCGAATTTTGGTGAAAAAGTTCTGAAGTGTTCCCGGATTCGGAGAAAAAAATTATGGTAACCCTGTCCTAGGTACATAACCAAATCGACAAATGAGGTAACTTTTTTTTTGTTTATGGCTTTTTGCGGGAAAGGTCTCGTCATGGTCTTTTGAAGGAACCATGCCGGTATTCGCCTGGAATGTTTGGGTAACCATGGGAAACCCACATCTGGATGCCCGTACGGGGATTAGACTCCACGTCCTCCCGAATGCGAGCATGAGCATTACCGCACACACACCTCGATCGATATGATTTTAAGAATTAAGTTGTTTGTTTATAATTCGAAGTTTTGGCCCTAGAGTCGGTCCTTGATGTTTCTTTCACGGATACTCCATTCAATATTTCAGTTAATACCATACATATTTGAAATACTACTCTAAACATATTCCTCCTACTTGAAACCACCAATCTCGCTATGAAATTGAACGCTTCATCCTACTTCATTCGCAAGAATAACGCATGATTAAAAATTTGTTCATATCATTTGCGTTTACTTACATTTTTTCCGCTTGCACCAACTTGCTAGTAACTAAAATGGTAAGGAGATGGGTTGCTAGTCATTGGTAGGTAGGAGTGGGTGAAGAGCTTAGTGGGACAAGGCATATAGCCTACTGGAATCTCAAGGGGAAACTAATGAACAATTTTCCTGAAACATTGACCTATTTTCGTTTTCTATAGTTTTCCGGAATCACTCTAGACGAATGCTCGATGGTTCCTTCGAAAGGTCATGGCAGAATTTCTTCGCGTTCCTTACCCCCCTGTACTTTCCCACCTCTAATAACTTCGACGTCAAGAAACGTAAAGACGTAAGCCATAAGCAAAAAGTATTGTTTGATTCAGCATCCGTATAATTTTCTGATGATTTCAAGGAAAATACTGAAACAACTTCAAGCAAAAATTCCTAAAATTCAGAAGCGTAGATCTGTAGGAAAACTGGCACAGAAAAAAGTGCTCCATCACAATTAATCAATAATATTGAATTGCAATCACGCCGGGAAAACGAAGGAACTGTACAAAAATGAAGGTAGACAATCACCCATGCTCAATGCTGTATCTTCTGGCTTTACATCTCGTTGTTGTCATTACAGGCAGGTGAGGATGGGGGACAACGAACGGGAAGGAATTCGGCATTGGCCTTTTGAAGGAATCAACACCTTGACTGATTTGAGGAAACCAAATCTGTATGCGCAGATGGGAATTCGAAGCCGTGTCCTTCCGCATGGGATGCCAGAGCGTTACCGCTCGTTGGAATCTTCTTAGCTGGCTATATGTGGCTGTATGGAACTTAGAATTGTGGCCAGTGTAATTATGGAAGGTTATATGTGCTGCGTCTTAACCCAGACGCTTGCTATACACTGCAATTGTGAGTAGTCACCTGTGGGGGTTAAAATGCAGTGGAAAGTAGAGAGTGTTACTAAATGTATTCTGTGTCTTGGTTATATTCGAAGGAAAGTGTGTTTTATAATACATATAATACTACAGCTGTTGCAATGTTCCGCACAAGTATGAATGAAAACAAGACAGCGATACGAAATTTAAGAAAATAAATTCTCTCAAGAGTTCTCTTTGCGTTAAGATGGATTAAATATTCGATAACGCTGTTATTTGAATAAAACATAGAGAATGGATTCTATTTTACTTTAAAGAATCATATGTTAATGAAAATTACAAAAATGAAAAAATTTCATTATCACTTTACATTTTTTTACGATCAGTAATAAAAAATTCATTAGGTGTTTTAAGTACATTGTACTCGATGTACGTACGTCAGTGATTAAATATATTACTAGCAATGCAGAACGAGATTTTTTCATCTACTGAGCCTGGTGTACTAGTGGTAACGCTCCAGCCTGATACTCGGGAGTACGCGGGTTCGAATCCCCGTCTGGGCATACAGATTTTTGCTTCAAATGGTTTACCAAAATCATTCAAGACGAATGCCGGTATGGCTCCTTCAAAAGGCAATGGTCGAATCAGTTCCTGGTCTCCAGTCATTTCCCGCCTCTAATGACATCGACGAGGCGTAAGGCATAAGAAAATAAAACATTTTCCTCTCATAAAAATATTATAAACAGTGTACTGATGTTGGTCAAAATAACCAACAAGCAATTTACCCTCCTGAAGATATTTTACAATTTGCTTACACTCCGTAGAAGAACTTAGCAACATTGCAATTTCTTTTCTAATGTGACAAGATACTCAATTAAGGGAAGGTGCGCTTTGTGGAGGAGTATGCTTCAGATCTACCCCCAAACGTTAATATTTACGTTATATGTATTTACTTAGGATCAGTTCTAGCTAATTAAAGGATAGTCCCATAATTACTGCATTGAGCTATATCCTTTCCGTCCTATTTACCGAGCGGGGCGGTGTAACGGTTAGCATTCTCGCCTCGCATTCGGGAGGACGGCGGTTCGAATCCCCGTCCAGGCATCCAGATTTGGGTTTTCCATGGTTTACCCAAATCACTCCAGGCAAATGCCGGGATGCTTCCTTCAAAAGGCCATGGCCGAATTCCTTCCCATTCCTTGCCCCCATCCTTGCCCCCCATCCTTTCCCGTCTCTAAAGTCCTCGATGTTAAAAAGAGACGTAAAGCAGATACAAAAAAAAATTGTCCTATTTAACAGCACATTGTTTTTTTTTTTTTTTTTTTTTTTTTTTTTTTTTTTTTTTTTTTTACCACGTCGATATCGATATCATTAAAGGCGGGGAGGTTGGGGCCAAGGAAGAAATTCGGCCATGACCTTTCTGAAGGAATCATCCCAGCTTCGGGAAGCCACGCAAAAACAAAATCTGGGTGGCGGGACCGTGAATTGAATCCGCGTACTCTCAGCGAACAAGCAGTTGCTACAAAATCTCTTTAATAATTAGACTGAATTGCCTGTCCTTGAATCTCCGACAAAGTAAGCGCGATGCCGAACCCAAGACGAAGAATCGTGTCACGTGAAACCGCCAAAGGTAGTTACGCGCTCATATAACCAGCTATAGTTATTTGAAACTGTTCCGTGCAGAACTCCGCCCATTGGACACGGTAAAAACGTAATTTACTCCTCAAACAAGACAGTCGGGTGTGTTTGTGTGACTAAAACAACAGGGCGTTCAAAGTGTATTAAGAAGAGCGTTAAACGAAGCCTGGCAGGAATGCGCCTCATTACAGCGAGACCATTGGTCCGGAAAGTCTACACGCTCCGTCGCTTGCACCACGCCATTACTCCGCTAGCTTATGTTTTAATAGAATAATTCTGTCCCAGCCAAAACCGAACTGAAGCCTTGTGCAGGAACATTATCTGCGTGCTCCAGTGGGCACTTTGAAGCTTGTTCGGCGTCTCAGAATCGCATCGATCGGCTTTGTTTAGTGACAGGCCGAACCTGAAAAGATGGTCGGTTTTCAATTTTTTTCTGTGAGTAGGAACTGTAGGTTCTGTAATACACACATAATCCATGCTTATTTACTCAATCTTTATCACCTGATGCAATAATTGAGTGTCACTATCTGTCTATGAATCTTCTACGTTTATTTCATTATAGTTTAAACGCCTGTCAAAATGACAGGTAGTAGGAATTTGTTTTAGAATAGTTTCTAAGGAAAAAAAGAAGAATTATTTATATTTCTTGTGATGTAGGTAACCTTTCTCTGACCAGATTCTAGGAGTATTTGGCTAGGATGTTATGAAATAACTCCAGATGATTTTCAATGACGGAAATGTTTATTGCTACGAAGAAAAGTTTCTAAGTACAGTGTAATTTCAATAACGAATAACTATTACTTATTTGATTGATATATTTCGTGAATACCTAAGTTTCGTGTAAGTTCTCTAAATTTTAATTAACTTCCCTGTTTATAGAAACATTCTTAGGTTATGTTATCACTTGGTTGCAGTAACTGCCGCAGTGAATACAGCTTATATATCGTGTGCTCTTCTCCTTACATGAATGTATGCATCTAATCGTCGCAGTTAAACAAAAAGCAACAAAATAAATTAGAACGAATGTCAAATTGTAAATTTGATTATATCTCTAACTCGCATTATAATTTTTGTCTCTGCTACACAAAAAACAATTACATTTCAACAGTCATCGCAGTTATACTTTCTTTTAACAACGTATGTTCAAATAAAATCAAATTCGATTATTTGTTTGAAATTTACACTTCCTTTAAAGAATATAAGCTCAAATAGTTTCAATGCAGTCATTTATTTGAAATTTCCTGGTTAGCCAAGCAGCCCTGTGGTGGCGACCAGTATAACTGACAGTTCGTGTATCTCCGGACTGGCCGAAGGTTTCCGATTTATCGAGGTCACGTCCAGCCTACATGTTCAACTCAAGTGGATGTTACGTGTTTATTTGTTTGTGAAATCTGCTCTTTCTGAGGTAGATTTGAGGGACCATTTCAGCATTGGCCTAGATTATTACGGAATAATCGCCTAAAATTATAACCAACACGGTCGGTTTTCCAGGCTCAAGGTTTGAACCTAGGTTCCGCTGTTCCTCTCAGTGCCCAATATGGCAACGCTTTAGCAATCACGGGTAAACAGCTGGGTATTTTTCCTAAAACGAAAATTGATTGAATGCTGATGTCAGAATATGTCCTCTTTTTTTGGCAACTCTTAGCCGCGCGTGGCGGGTGAGCTGTGACGCTCAGAACTAGCATTCGGGAAGTCGTGGGTTTAAATACTCGTCCGGTCATCCAGATTTCGGTTTTCCATGGCTTCTCGAAGTCGGTCCAGGCGATCACCAGGATGGTTCCTTCAATTGCTGGATTCCTTCCCATTCCTTTATCCCAGTCTTCCCTCTCCTCTAATAACCCCGATATCGACGGGGCGTAAAGCCACAAAAGAGAACAGCAGAGAAACTGTTGGAAAAAGAAGTTGCCGAAATAACAGCAGCATACCTCTCAACAAAAGTAAATACGCATTTGCCACTCTCAGCTAAGTGAGTTTTCTAAATTATCCAGCTAGTTAGGGAAGGTTCATAAACCACGTTGCTCTATTTTGGCCTCCTGTGAACCCCCCCCCCCCTCCACCCCACGTAGCCCGACATGGCTTTTACCTTTACTCTTCCCCCCCCCCCCCCACGTAGCACGTAGCTTTTTTCCCTTTTGAATCCAGAAGAGATTTTTTTTAAATTTTCTCTTCTCAGATTATTGTATATTACATACGGCGATGCTTAAATAAAGGAAATAAATTTCACATGCTGTTGTGTGTTCTGTACCTCATTTTAATTGTGAAAAATGATATGTGTGGAAATATACGTGGTCTGGCTCGGAACTCCCCTTCCCCCCACGTAGCCCAGCGTAGCCTTCCAGCCAATCCCCCCCCCCCCCCCCCAGACCGAGCCACGTAGTTTGTGCACGTTCCCTTATCATTAATAAATGAGGAAATCTAAGTATTTATTCCTGTTCGTCCACCTTACTAAGTACACTAAACTCAATTTTGACGAATAAATAATAAATACTTGTGTTGCATTAATTTTGACTTTCATGGTCTTATTACCTAGCGTGGAGGGTGAATGGTAGCGCTCAGGCCTTGCATTCGGGAGGAAGCGGGTTCGAATCCTCGTTCGGCAACGTAGAATTCATTTTTTCCATAGTTTCCCGAAATCCTTCAAAAAGTAATCGCTGACTTCCTTCCCGTTCTTAGTCTTATTCTCCCTGCACCAAATAGGCACTTGTTGACAAGAACACAAATACAGTTTTTTTTAAGTTTTGTTTTATTTTATTTTTTACTTATTGCTTAACGCCACGTCGACGGCTAAGGTCATTAGAGGCGGGATGGGAATGGGGACAAGGAATGGGAAGGAATTCGGCCATGGCCTTTTGGATGGAAGCATCCCGGCATTCGCCTGGAGTGATTTGGGGAAACCATGGAAAGCCTAAATCTTATGCCCGGACGGGGATTCGAACCCGCGTCCTCCCGAATGCGAGGCCAGAACGTTAACCGTTCACCCACCACGCTCGGTGACTAATACAGTATTTCAGCCTTGTTACAAATAAGTATCTACTAATGCCAACTGTTTAAAATAACAATAAAAAATCTCTTTCTTTTGCGTTATGCAAAATGTTTACGCCGTGACAGATCAGAGCCGTGTTCTTTTGATTTCCCACGCGAGCAGAGGCTGCTGTTGGGCGCAATCAGAGTTTTTCGGCGGCTGCAGTTGGTCACGTGAGCAGAGGGGCGCGAGATTTAGAGCCTGACATCTGTGAACAGAACGCGGGACGCCACACATTTGTCACCTGCCCCGACTCTTACGACATATCAAGGGACGTACGAGTGCACGAAGTAAAAACGTGAACAACATGTGGGAAACCTTCCTCAGCCACAGTCGCTTCGTCTTTTTAATAGCGCTGAGTAGAGATAAGAAAATATCAACAAAAATATGTAAGAAACGAAATATGTCTAACAGCGCATGTTGAATATGAATACGATAATAGTTTTTTTTTTAATTAGAGCTCAGGTTGATGCCAGTTTATTTGAACCGGGATGGGATTGTGGGCAAGGAACGGGAAGGAATTCAGCAGTAGCCTTTGAAGTAACCACTCCCACATTTGCCTGCATTGGTTTAGGGCAGTCATGGGCAAACTTTTTAAGAGGAGGCCAGATAAAGTAAAACAATTATCTAGGCGGGCCGAAAAAAATTAAACATAAATTTTTATAAGTGATATAGTTTATTTTTGATTTTTACATCACACACAACTTATATTATATGCTACAATGATAAAAAAAAGTTACAAAAATTGATTATTCTTTAAAAAAAATTATGAAGGCGCATGTTACAGATGAAACTGTGACTGAGCTTCTAAAAGTTGTCCATTATCTGGTAGAAACTGGAATGTGCTGATTCTCAGTAGTTAAGCTAAATGGTGGTCAATCAATCGGTTTCTAACGCTGTTTTTATGAAGCTTCATAGTAGAAAACACATGATCACAGATGTAGGAAGATGCAAACATCGTAATTATCTTCTGAGCGTGGGATTTCAGGTTTTGGAAACTTGATTTTGATAGGGGACGTTCCGAACTTAGCCGAGAAACACACTCCATGCTACCGATCTACATAAATCTACTACAACACTACACAAATTCAGTTAATATTAGATGCGATAATAATGTACTTAAAACGCAATGAGAAGGAAACCGTTATTCTATTCTAGCTACGCAGAAAAAACATTTTGTCCTATGTGTAATTGTAGGGGTTATTCAAAACCATGTCGCGGGCGGATTGACTAGCCCGAAGAGCCGCACTTGGCACGCGGGTCGTACTTTACCAATGACTCGTTTAGTGAAACAATGAAACACCGAAATATGGATGCCAGGAGCAGAGATCGGACTTGGTATAAGAATTGCCACATAGCACCGTCTTGCCTCAGCGAAAAGGGTGAAGTACTATCGGTTTGTATTTGCTAATGGGTGTTCTTATTTTATTTTATATTTTATTTTTTTTTTTTTTTTTTTTTTTTTTTTTTTTTGTGTATGTACCGTCAGTTTAATTCGGGTAATTTAGTATACCAAAATGACACTATAAGAACGACTGTTATAGGTAGGCCTAAATGTCATCTGAGTATTTTCCATTTGATCTTCTGTTTAGTCAGTGTTCTATCCACAACACTTGTCTTCCTGTTCCCAATAATACTCGCCACTGTGGCTGCGAGCATTAAGGGGGCGTCCATAAATTACGTGAGGTGAAATAAGGGGGGGATCCAGCGAAATCTCACCAAGGGAGAGGGGGGGCAACAGAAATCTCACGCCAGGTTTTGGAAAGTTTTGTTGGACTGTAGAGCTAAAAAAAGTCTACAAAACACGCGAAAGTCGATTTTAGGGGGGTATTTCATCGAAAAGTGGGGGGTGTAACCGGCTTTGGAAGGGTTAGACTTTTTTTTTTTAATCTCAAAAAGTTGCGTGGGCGATTTCTAGGGTGGGGGGGGGGTCTCACGCACCAGATCTCACCAGAGGTGGAGGGGGGGGTTGGACCAGATCTCACGAAGTCTCACAAAAAGGTGGGGGGGTCCAGAAAATCAGGAAAAACACCTCACGTAATTTATGGATGCCCCCTAGGGGGCCGGGAGGTACAACGGGACCAAGTTCTAGTCTTCGCACCGACGTCATGTTTGCTTTTTATGCGGTTTTCCGCAATCACCCAGGCGAATGCTGAGACGGTCCCCAACCTCTGCCTTATAAACGACATATTTCAAAATAAAATAAAAATTACGCTTATCATACAACATAAGTTACAAGTCTAGCAGACAGGTTGCAGTTGAAACATTCCAATAGAGTAAATGCTTCGGATCTCGCCAATCTGGTTCTAAAACACTGGTAGGGCACATTCCCTCCCACCATCATGATTTCACGTTGGATTCCTGTGCAACAGGGGACGGTGTCTCATACTTCTCTTGGGCCCATCCGAGGAAAAAAAAATCTGTACATCTTAAACGAAAAGATCCAGAAAGAACATTCAACTTCCAGAAAGAAAAGAAAGACAAAAGTTCCGTACGTTAAATAAATTGAAGATCTTAAAATAATATGCGATCAGCGAAGTTGTAATAAACGAAAAAGTGTTTTGTATTAAAACTGTTAAGATGACGGTTGTGTTCCAAAATAAACTGAGTAGAAAGGAAGATTAATAGGTTTGAATGAGCCAAAAAATAAAGAGGTTCGTTGGCAGAAATGAACATTGTAGTAATAATAATGGGTGTGGTAATATGGCTGGGAGAAAAACCACCTGACAGTTTCAACTGGCCACGCAGTCCACCTCTATTGTAACCGTCTTACCTACCACGGAAATCCTGCCAAATAAATGAGAACTGCAGTTCTGATTGGAAATCACACTACGGAAGCGTTGGAAATACTTAAATCAAGCTTTACCAGAGGTGAGGGGTATGTTACGGGATTCGAACCGGGGTCCTTGTTATCACCCACCACTCCGATACGTTAACACTGAGCCTAACTTAATATTCAGGTGAAACGTATGTTCGATTTCATAATAACTTGGTTCAATAATATTTGTCATTAGTAGAATAGATGCCGTAAAATTATTTAGGTTGTTTCAGGTGAGAATAAACCGAATACGTGTTTAAGGAAAGTAAATTATCTGTAACTCACTGAGCGTGGTGGGTGAACGGTTAACGTTCTGGCCTCGCATTCGGGAGGACATGGGTTCGAATCCTCGTCCGGGCGTCCAGATTTTGGGTTTTCCATGGTTTCCCCAAATCACTGCAGGCGAATGCCGGGAGCTTCCTTCAAAAAGTCCATGGCCGAATTCCTTCCCGTTCCTTGTCCCCAGTCCCATCCCGCCTCTAATGACCATAGCCGTCGACGAGGCGTAAAGCCGTAAGAAAAAAAAAGTTTGGCAACTGTCTGATAATTTGTCTCTTTGCTGTAGATGGTACTGACCTAAATATAATCGCAATTTGTGGTGGTTCAAGAACGTAAATACTCGTCAATTTAAGCAATAGATTTGACTGGGAAGCTACGAAGGCTGGGAAGAAGTAGCAAGGAAAGCTGCCGGCAGCAATCGAAATGTTTTTTTGCTGTACCAGGATCTGAAGCCGGGCACTCCCAAACGCCAGTCCAGCATATTAATCTTTGAGCCAACTCGTTCGCTATCGCTGATTATACACCTGCAGAATTAGCCTTCTGTAATTGTTCACAGCTGGAATGCCTCCCCACCTGCTGGCGGCTGGTCGAGACACATAAAACACGCCGACAATCTTTCTCTGACCCGCGACTAAGAGGCCAACACATCCACTGGCTTGCGTCACGCTTGACTGACTCATAGGCGACGCATAATAAGCAGCTCACCCGATCCCTGTCGTGGCCAAATTACAGATAAAACTTTTCCGCTTCATTGCCACTATTACACTCGTTAGTCTTCTGAATTCTGTAATATATCTGACACGAATATGTCTTTGAGACAAGGTGGGGGATCTTGGCAAGTAACCCGAAAGTGACGCAAGCATGGGAACACGTCACTCATCGTTTACCTGCGGAACCTGTATCGGGCATAATAAATAACCAATACTGGCTTCCATTTCTACATTCCCGAATAGCAAACGAATTCACGTGCAATCTGATATTCGTGAAGCAAGTGTAAATCGATAGTGCACATAAGTATGAAGTGAAATCGAGTGGAAAAATAAAACTTTAATATTGATTTGTGAACAGTAATGGAAAATAGTTCAAACAATTTCGGTATGTCGCATCATATGGCAAAAAAAAAAGTGGTAAATCAAAATTGATTGCACCAAAATCATGCTGCAGAGCAACTTGGGCCGGATACTGAAGTCCCTTGCACACTGAGGAGGTAAAAAAGTGTACCTACTGGAGACAAAAAACGGGCAGGCAGTCAAAGAAAAGAACATTTTTTTAAAAAATTACGTTTTTCCTCATGGGCTTATGAGGCAGGTACTATGTTTTCGTTTAGATTCGTCCATTATACGCATATGTGTTAAAATTGGAAGTCGTGTTTCTACACGGTACAGGCATCAGAAGACGAATAAAATATTTAATAAGGAATACCCATATTGTGGAATAACTGGAGGTGTTATTACGAGGCTGGTTTCCAGAATATTGTAGCAGAAAACTGGGTCTCGGTCCTAAGCAACTGCTGTGTTAGCTTCGTACACTTAGAATACGTGTGAAAGTGGCAGACTTAAATCGTGTCTAAGACACATGACTGAGTTTTAAAATTTGCCTAAATAGGTAGGAAACGTCATCGCACATGAAAGATAGGGTCAATCGACGGTTCCAATCTTATTTATGCCACCATTTTCTATAAAATCATCCGTTTTTATTTGTTTATTTATTTATTTTATTGCTTTATACCTCGTGGACGGCTAAGGTCATTAGAGGCGGGATGGGACTGGGGACAAGGAACGGGAAGGAATTCAGCCATAGCCTTTTTGAAGAAGCATCCCGGCATTCACCGGGAGTGATTTTGGGAAACCATGGAAAACCCAAATTGGGATGCCCGGAAGGGGATTCGAACCCGCGACCTCCCGAATGCGAGGCCAGAACGTAAAAATCGTCCGTCTCTTCTGGTAGTGGGACGGTAATAATAAAGTAATTTATTGGAAAACGACGAATGATTTTTTTTTTTCCTAATGGGTTCACGAATTGTCGACGTCGTGGTCATTAGAAGCGGGATGAGACTAGGGAAAAAGAACGGGTAGGTTTCCTTTTGAAGGAAGCATCCCGGCATTCGCCTGGAGTGGAAAACCCAAATTTGGATGCCAGGAAGGGGATTCGAACCGCCAAGAGTTAACAGCTCACCCACCACGCTCAGTGGGAGTTTTGGTGCAAAGCTCCCTCTGCCAGCCACAACCTTTGTGAATTGCAAAGTATGGATGTAGATGTTTAAGTAATCGTCTTTTGTGGTATGCATTTGACTAATGTGTGGTATTAGCTGGGTTTGTGTGTTCGTTTTCCAACGCTTATTCCCTTTCGAATGTGATATTTTCCCTGTAAGGTGAGAATTTTATGTTTGTAGTTGTTAATTGTTAATATGCATATCCTTTTTTATATCCGCTATGAAATGGTTATTTCTAATAAATATTTATATTATGGAGTGATTACAGTTCATATTTCTCATATGTGCTGTGGATATCCGTTTCAGAATTATCCGCTTGTTTGGCCTTTCTCCATAATCCCACATTAAAAACTACACAGGTTTATATCACAAAAATATTATATTTAAGAAGGGAAACAGAACTCATCGAGAAGCGAGTAAATCTATAGATTATTTTTTGTCGATGTTATTTTTTTTTTAAGGATTATCTACACTGCGACACTTGTTACAAGCTGCTTCCACAAAAGTTATATGTGTGGTAAATTAAAATTTAGCTGGGGTGGTTAAATAGTTGCATAATTTACGTTTTCACAGTATGCTTTTAAATTACAGTCTCCTTAAAACTTTCAACTCATTCGCGTGAAAGAAGTCATGATGATTATTATTTAATAAAGACGCAAATGAAACTGTTGTTGGAATTTTGTTGTTTGTAGTTGTTTATTGTTAATATATGCATCGCTTCTTAAAGGTATATCTGTAATGAGATAAGAACAGTTGCACTGGCGTCTTTATTAAATAATAATTCATTATTTTAACGATCAACTGCAGAAGAAATTACCTACAATAATGATCAAAACAATGTTAGTTTTCACTACTATATTAATATATGAAAAACATATCCTTATCAGTTTCAGGAGACAGATGTGTAACTGTTCGTATTAATGTGTCGAATATCTGCCTTGAGGAATGATGCCACAAACCTAGTATGAGTAAGTTAATATGCATGAATCTGTCAGCAGATTAGGTGGAAAGAGGCAGAATTCTTTCTATGTATGGCCCGCTGTCTTGCAACTGAAGAAGAACTGGCTGCATAAAACAAAAGAATCAGTTCCACCAAGTATGGCATATAATTTCGTTGCTCCTGAGGATAAATGCATTCTCTCAGGACTTAAATGCCGTAAACTGATGACTACAGTGGTGAGTGGTACCGTGTTGACAGAGTGAGGTGAGAGGAACCGGAAACTATGGCCGCTCCATCTGGAATCCCGAGTACACACAGGAGGGAGGCAGCCACGCCACGTCACAGATATAACTGGCTTTATTTTCTCATCACGTGATGAAAATTACTGATGCAGGGAAATAGTATGTCCATAGAGCGATGGAAGACAACATTAATAGCAACTGAAGGTTGTTGCAAATGCAGTTATTCATTAGGAACCGAAGAGTGTTGCTGATTGTTCAGGGTTTCAACCAGATTTTGAAGTATTATCAACATGGAGCCATAAATGGCAACTTATATTAAACCGAAAAAAATGGAAGGTAATGCCAGTAATGAACAAAAATAAACCACTTGCGCATTAGTACAAACGAAGTCGATCGGAACCTTAGAAGGGGAGGAGGAAATAGAACAGAGAGTAAGGAAGCGCGGACAATTTTATCATCAGGTCAGAGATATAATCTATAGGTGGAATACAGGGAAGGAAGCACAAGGCATTATACCAGCCAATACTAACCTTTGGCTCCGAAACCTGAACTTGATCAAAGAGAAATATTAGTACATTACAGGCGGCAGAGATAAGGTTTCTTAGAGGGATAAAGAAAATCACAAGAAAGAATAAAATTAGAAATGAAAACAACAGGGAGAGATTAAAAGTTGAAACATGGGAAGAGACGTTAACATAGAACTGAGTGACTGGGCATGTCGTGAGGATGGCGGAGGGAATTGGAAGACCACGGACTAGATGGATGGACCAGGCGAAGAAGGGGAAGGGAGTTTATTGGATAAGAATGGTGGAGGGAAAAACAAAAGTGGAAACGTCTAATAATGATGTACCAGTACAAAGAAACATGGAAAAGTATCATCAAATAACCGTAATTGTTGGTAAACCAAATTCTAGATTTCAATTCATGGGTGAAATTATGAAAAATGGTAAGGTATATATAAAGCAGATAGTGTTTCAAACTCTTTCGTGTCGGCATCTCTGTAATGTTATACGGGGGGAGAGATTAATAACACCGACAACGCACAGAGAACAGCCGCGCGGTTTGTGATCGCGTGCCGCCGCCTTGCAAACAGGCGACGTGGCTTCCAGCTAGGCTTGAGGCTTTTTCGATTTCTACGACGGGACAAATGTCGAATTTTCAGATATTCACGACCGGACATTTCCAAGCGGCGGGGGGTGGGGGCGGGGGGGGGGAGGGGGTGTATGTTACAAAAAGTAAAATTTATATTATTTTTTTTTATTTTTGCAAGTCATTGTCATGAAAATAACAAATACTTCTGCGGAATAAACCGTATTTCACTGCCTTTATGCCATCAAATTTCACAGTGAAAGTAATTTTACACATTTTACAATATGCGGTGCAATCGTTTTCCTTGTGCAGCCAAGTTTTAAACCCTTCATTTGACAACCACTCGTCTCTGGAGCGACAGTAATGTTTCTGTAATTTCTTTGATAACTCACTCATTGTTTATTTGTAACGTACAAATTAATAATACTATTTATTCTTTAATTCTCCACGAACTAATCGAGTGCGACGTTCCGTCTTCGACATAGTGTAGGTAACTGAAACAATAATCCAATTGCTTCACGACAATCGGATTTGCGACTATACTGTCCTAAACGTTTAAACACAGAGCGAAAAACCTGGACCGAGAGTGGTGGGTGAACGGTTAACGTACTGGCCTCGCATTCGGGAGGACGCGGGTTCGAATCCACGACCGGGCATCCAGATTTGGTTTTTCCAGGGTTTCCCCAAATCACTCCAGGTGAATGCCGGGATGCTTCCTTCAAAAAGGCCGTGGTCGAATTCCTTCCCGTTCCTTGTCCCCAGTCCCATCCCGCCTCTAATGACCATAGCCGTCGACGAAGCGTAAAAAAAAAAAAAAAAAAAAAAAAAAAAAATTGATTTAGTTCAGCGAATGGAGGAATATAACGAGCGAGATGCGGCGACCTTGTTTACTTCCTACACATCTGAGGAACCATCAACCAGTAATTTTTAAAATTTATTAATAACTGGATATTTTGTGCCCGGTCGCATGTAGTGAACCGGACAAATCGCGTTAGAACCGGACGGTTGGCAACCATACTTCCAACTGAATTGCCAGGAAACATCCTTCCCACAATCGTACTTGGGTCGCGATTATACGTTACATTAGGTCGGGGTAGTATGTGCAGTTACTGATTGGAATGCACGGAAAAAAGGATTAGTTTCGATGCGAACCACCCTTTGCTACCCCTAGTTTTGTTAATCGCAGAGTATAGGTATGAATGAAATGGCCAAAATTGGTAATAAAAGCTACGCCTAAGCTGGCTCTAAAATCGGGTGAACACACCGGATGGTTAAAGGAGCCGGGACAGTCATCATGTGAAGTGTCCCCGCTCCATCCGGTCACGTGAGAGCACACATGTGGAGAGTTTGGAGCCGGCTCCACCGAATCAGACTGCATCGTTGCCGAACACTCCCAGACTCAAATGATGAGACCGTACAGCCGCGGGTTCATATTTCTTAGCTGGCTCAAGATTCTTGAACAAGTAAACCTATTTCCATCATTTTACTTGTCTAATTTGAATTGATGCAATATTCCATCTTGAGCTAACCTCTTCTTTATCATACCCATTACGACCTCAATTACCTGCCTCATCCCCCCCCCCCCCCACCCTAGGATCGGTCCCAGAGAACCATGAGACACCGGTCATCTGATGCACAGGAATCCGATGAGCATGGGTAGGAATGTGAGATCCGCACATTTACTCTATAGGAGGAATGTCTAATTTGCCATCTGTATCGAAACGTGTAACTAGTGTTCTGTGTGATAAGTTTATTTTTGCTTGTGAAACATGTGGCTTATTAGGTGAGATTAGAGAACGTTCCAGCATTCACGGGAAACCTCTACAGTTGTTTTACCGAGCGTGGTGGGTGAACGGTTAACGTTCTGGCCTCGCATTTGGGAGAACGCGGGTTCGAATCCCCATCCGAACATCCAGATTTGGGTTTTCCATGGTTTCCTCAAATCACTCCTGGCGAATGCCGGGATGCTTCCTTCAAAAAGGCCATGCCGAATTCCTTCCCGTTCCCTGTCCCCAGTCCCATTCAGCCTCTAATGACCTTAGCCGTCGACGAGGCGTAAAGCAAAAAGTATTATTAATTACAGTTGTTTCCTTCAACTGTTCCCTCCTCTAACAATTAACCAATCTCGCCTGTATTAATTTATGACTCGCCATCCTGTCCCTTCTTTCTGTGAGACTCTCCCATCATTTACAACCCACGTTCATTACGTACCTTATCCGTCCACATTATTTAGAGCATTCTTCTATAGTACCACATTTCAAATTCTCAGATTTTACTTTTTTTATGGTATTCCTGACTGGGAACCAACATATTTTAAGTTCATACATCAGTGTCAACTGGGAATTTCAAAGACCGTCGACATGCCCTTCACTTATATTGAAGTTTGGCTTTATGTATAAGTAAGGGCATATAGTTTAACGGATACATTTTATCTTTCTTCGTATGCAGAATGCAAGCATTGACAAAGGTGAACAATAGTTTAGGAGTCTTTAAAGATTCGAGCTGAGACATGGATTCGAGCTACTGCAAATTTTCCTGCAGCTGGGAAACCATTCAGCGGTTAGAACTATGGTTTGACCTGTTATCAATGATTCCTGTATGCAAAAGCTTTCTACGACGCAAGCAGTAGTGTGCGGCACAAGATAAGTGAACAGACTTTAAAGAAGCTAATCATATAGACGGTAGAAAATCCACAATCTTTCAGTCGAAAGTTTTTCTATAGTAGAAACGGAAAACTGTCGTTAAAAATAAGAATCAGTTATTTGGTCATGGGCACAAGCACACTACACTGAACTGGATTATCTTTAATCTGCGCTACATTAAAATCTTTTGCTTCAAAATAAAAATTAAGGTAATTGATTTCCTATGGGGTATTTTGTCTATAACTATCTGCTACTAAAGTTTTTGTGACTGATACTACGACAGTAGGTTATTACCGTCGTTTTAAGCATATGTCATCTAACAAAACAAGCTAGTAAATACACTACTTTGAGTTTATTTCCATATTTGTTGGCTTACTTCGATCAAGTATTGAAAACAAAACTGACTTGCTGTTTGTTATTAGTATAAACCACGGCCCGTGGCCCGCCAGAGCATTTGAATTTTCCCGCCAGCAGCAGCGGTCTATGTGGCCTCGCATTCGGGAGGACACTGGTTCGAATCCCCGTCCGGGCATCCAGATTTGGGTTTTCCATGGTTTCCCCAAATCACTCCAGGCGAATGCCGGGATGCTTCCTTCAAAAATGCCATAGCCGAATTCCTTCCCGTTCCTTGCCCCAATCCCTTCCCGCCTCTAGTGTCCTTGCCGTCGACGAGGCGTAAAGCACAAGCAAAAAAAAAAAAAAAAAAAAAAAAAAAAAAAAAAAAAAAAAGCAGCGGTCTATAATATGATACCTCAAAAACCCCTGCAAATCTCTCATTTATGTTTTTTACTTTTTGATTACTATTAAAACAACCTCTTCAAAGATCTCATTGATGATTTTTTCTTTTTGATTGTAATTAGACTGTATTACTTATATCTTTGTTATATTTAAATATCTATTATAACTATAGACAAGTATTATGTGGCCCGCAGGATAACTTCGAATCGAAATTGTGGCCCGCAAGCTGACTAATCGAAATTATGGCCAGCTTCAAAATTGGTAGGGCGGGCCTTGGTATAAGCGTTTAAAAGCGAATTCTCGCTAACTGCGACTACGAGATACCGTGGTATGTGTGGCTATGTCCACAGGCATAACCACACAGCTGAAATGTTTTCTGTTAGTGATATAATTTACAGAACACGTCTACTAATATTGGGTTTGTTGCATGACATTATGGGTATCTTCTTTAGAGCATCATAACGATAACTCAAAGTTTGTTTCTTTGTTGTTTTTTTGTGTTTTTTGTTTGTTTTTATTTAAAACCGTGTAAATATTCAACCTCTGAGCTTAAAATGGTAATTTACTTCCAATGTATTGGTGAAGTTGGTGATTGAAGAATAGTAGTGAAGTTTGCTTCACGTCGATGAACAGGTGAGAAATGAAACCGATAATTTCCGTAGGAAACAAGAATATTGACTAGTATTATCGTCATCCCAGTTTTCTGATTTTGCTCGATACGAAAATGTTTACTTTAAAAGGTAATTGGTGGCGTAGGTCCCTGTTACTTCCCACGATGCTATTACGGAACCGAGGTGGTGGTGTAACGGTTGGCGTTCTGGCTTCGAATTCGGGAAGACAGCGGTTCAAATTCTCGTCCGGGGATCCAGATATGGATCCATGGATTCCCAAATCACTCCAGGTAAATGCCGGGATGCTTCTTTCAAAAGGCCATGGTCGAATTCCTTCCAATTCCTTGCCCCCCCCCCCCATCCTTTCCCGTCTTTAAAGACCTCGCTGTTAAGAGACGTTAAGCAGTTAAAACAAAATATTACGGATTAGTTTTATTATTATTATTATTGTGCTTGTAGCTTAACGATTGGTCGACATTGAGGTCGTTAGAAGCGAGGAAGGAATCGGACAAGGCCTCTTGAAGGAAGCATCTCGGCATTCGCTTGAAGTGATTAGGGGAAACCATGGAAAACCCAGATCTGGATGCCCGGACAGGAATTCGAACCCGCGTCATCCAGGATGCAAGGCCATAGCGTTACCGCTCACCCACCATGCTTGGTATATTAACGATTAAGGACCAAAGTGTACGAAGTATGCGTTACTAAACTAAGCATCTCTGAATGCGAGACAGAGAGTATTTTTATTAAGAGTCACTTAAAAATGTTAAAGAAAAATATGTTACATGAAAAATAATTTTTTGCAGTCTGTTGTTGGTCCTGATACATGTTCTCTCTTTGTTCGATACTTCAGCAGTAGTTTCAGCAGGAGGAAAAACACCGTCTGCTAGAAGTATAATCTGCTTAGTCGTGTACCATGACGGGAACATCTGTGTTTATGTAACTGCCTGGCAACCTTCTGATAGCAAGGCGAGACTTATAAGTCAACTGAAATTCGGAAAATAGTACAAATAGTTTTACACATACCAGTTTTTGAGTACCTATGATGAAGGCATCCCCTCATATCAACCATCAAGATCAATAACATAGTAACAAGTCATTTAAATTTAAAAAATCAGATAGAAAATTACAGGGTAGGTCGCAGTTGTTTGGGTAAGACCCTTGCTAAACCGAACTTCCACTAATGTTTCGATAATTCATGAAAGGCCATCTAACAGCTTTTTCCAGAACTTTTTTAATGTACCTAGTGTAACGCCCATGGCAGAATGTATGAAGATACGGTATCATTTCATCTAATTTTCCGTGATTGTTGTGTTCGGTGACAAACAAATAGTTTCGACGTCGTCGAGGCGTAAAGCCAAAGAAAAGAAAAATGACAAATAGTTTTTCATATCAGCGATATACATTTCCTCTATACCTTGTCTTGTATTGTTTTTTTTTTTTTATCACTATAACTTCATGGGGGCCAGACCCTTCAATTCAATTCAAGTCAAGAGAACATTTGGGGTAAGATAGAATACATACAAGTATTCGATAATCTTATCATTCTCGATTGTCTCCTGCAACAAGGAGAGAGCAGTTAGTAGGGCGAGATGGAAAAGTCGGTTAAAAAAGAAAATCAGATGCAGAGAGAAACACACAGGATACAGAGTAAAGGCTCGTGTGATCGTACTGACCTGCTGACAGAGTTTTTATTGACTGCGCATCCCGCCTCTGTCGTAGCCGCCTTAAACTAACCCAGTAATCCTACCTGGTATAGGTGGCTTTCACTTTAACGTGGAATCCGAACCAGGGAAGTGTTCTGGCGCACTGCAAATTACACAGCAAGTTGTGTCAGAGTTAAAAGTACGGTTAAGAGCCTTTGTATATACCCACACAGACGGGAATTCGGACCGGAGACCTTTCTATGTTCAGTCAGACGTCTTAACTATTGAGCCACCATACCACTCCAGGAAGCAAAGTGTCTTCACTTTCTTGGTGTACATTTGCAACATCGTGAAGGATGGATCACCTCTCAGGCATGTGGACATTCGGTACATTGTGGTTACGATGGCGTATGGTAAGTTGATGAGTCAGTCCATATTTTTCCCATGCATAGAAACCACAAAGTACACTCAATCTTGCCCCATATCGTAACCCGTATTGCTCCTGGGGTGCACCAACACGGCGCTACATGAGGAAATCTTTCAATTTTTTTTATACTTGATTATATTTTTTTTTTTTATATAAATTAAAAGCTGTGGATTTCTTTAGTGCAATTGATTGTTTTATCATTATTCTCCCGGCTTGCCCAACTTCCTCCTATCACCAGATTTTACGGATCTGATAGACAAATCGGTGTTTTGTTTTTATAAAATTTCAGTGACGTTTTTATTACGCACTAGCTGTTACCAGCGACTTCGTGCAAGTGGATTTAGAATTTGTTTGCTAGAATTGGACACACAAAGCTGAAAGTTTCCTAAGATATGTCGGCATAATATGACGGGAACGCTATCGACATACCATTCTACCGTCGAACCTGTCTCATTTATTCATATCGGAAAAAAGTATCCTGTTTCGTTCCTAATGATACAAAGTATTTCGGTATATGGGTATACACATATAGTCATCAAAACATAAAAAAGACGGAGACTTACTTTCGCATATATAATATTATTAGTGTAGATCACACAAAAATTGCCTGTGGAACCAGTATGCCTTGAATAAAGTAAACTCTTAGGGCACTATTTTATCGCCAAAAATTTGCCACAACATGGTATCCTTACTACAAAATCCTAGGCTTCGCTCAAGCTATGAAAAACAATTCATAAAAATTTTTGCTCCCAGTGGGGTTTGAACCCGAAGCAAGCACGTTACCACTGCGCTACGCAGCCATTGCTCTGTAACGTTACGCATTACAAAGATACATAGGCGTTTGTGTTTCACAGTTCAGATAGTTTTCATAATTTAATGACAATATGTTCTTATCTATACAGAATATGGTATCCCATGTCCATCCTAATGTCAAATAGAATCTCCTTGTCAAATTTCATCACGACTGTAGTAGCCGTTTAGCCCAAGAAACGTAACAAACAGACAGACAGACAGACAGAACGACAGAGTTACTTTCGCATTTATAATATTAGTATAGATTAGAGCTATAATCATACCTGAAGTAGCTTTGATAAGTATGTAAATAAGGAAATAAAAGTTAAAATCTTGCTGTGGGAAAATAAAAGAAAGAAGTAAAAAAATTTGTGATTTTTAAATGAGAGACACATTTTGAACAGTCCTCTGACATGTTTCAAGTTGTTACAATGTAATCTTCACGGGTGCCAAGTTGTATGTGTCGTAAAAGCACAATGTTTCAACAGATGGCTCTGCTGTCTTCATCATGTGTAGCCTGGCTTCCGATTGTTCTAATCCTGAGTCAGTAATAGTAACAGCAGTCTTAAAACCATCTGAAGCTAAACGACACCTGATGCAGACAGCAGAAACAGCTGTCGAAACGTTTTCTTTTCACACCATACGGCTGGACACCCATCAGTACGCCGGGAAAGTATTCACTCACAGAATTGCATTTCCTCTCTCCTTGTACTATATTAGTAAAATAAAAATTAAAAATAAATTAAATCACTGTTAACTTTCACTTAGTATCACTGTAACTTATAATATCCTGTTCCTGCAATGATCGAAAGTCTAAATTCTAAATTAAAGAAATGCTACGGCTCAGTCGATCATTCGGGTTTTTTTTTTTTTTTTATGAGATAGTCTAGACGGTTTACTCCCTGTTACTCGAAGTCATGCATTCTGGCACTAACACAGAATACTTAAAAGGAGCTGCGCTCCAGAGTCGAAACCGGTCCTGCCAAAAGCAAGGCCGACGCCCACTATGAGCACGTTCCAACACATCTCGACGTGTCTGGAGCAGTGTCGACCTTTTGTTTTACTTTCTAGAGACAGTCACCGTTACAACAGAAATCGTTTCCCGACTTAATTCATTTACAAGCGGAAAGAAGTCAACATTTCCAGCTTTCTGTCCATCTGTGGTTTTCTCTTTTAAGTTTTTTTTTTAACTTATGGCTTTACGCCTCGTCGACGGCTATGGTCATTAGAGGCGGGATGGGACTGGGGACAAGGAACGAGAAGGAAATCGGCCATTGGCTTTTAAAGGAACCATCCAGAAATTACTTGGAGTGATTTGGGGAAACCATAGAAAACCCAAATCTGGATGACCGGACGGAGATCCAAACCCGCGTCCTCCCGAATGTGAGGTCAGAGCGTTACCGCTCTCCCACCACGTTCGGTCAGAATTAGCGTCGAGCAAGTAAAATGTTTTGATTACTTATGCATTAACATATCGTAAGGATATGATAGTGGTGTTAACAATAAAATAGCAGTCAGAAGTGTGTAACAGTTAGAAGATTCATATGCAAACAAACCTGAGTAGCTGGAATTTGGGGAACATTTTTTTTAATTGCAGATAGTAATTACAAATGATCTGAAATCATCACTGTCCAAGGAAATGAATTTTTTTTTTTTTTTTTTTTTTTTTTTTTTTTTTTTTTTTTTAAAAAACGAAACACGTTTCGTTTAAATAAGAATCATCTTAAACGCGTTCGGAAAATCTACTCATTTATTAACTTGAGTAGGTTAAGAGTTACGAAAGAAAACTTTATAAAACCATTTCACTTCATACATTCCACACCGTTAATAATTCAGAAATGAAGTTTCCCGTAGCTGTCAAACGGTACACAAGTGTTGAAACAATAAGAATAACCAAATTCGTAAGGAATTAAACATCTGTCCCAAAACAGATCAAATTTATACTTGTAGAGAAAGATGGTAAGAACATTTACACAGGATGGTTGGTGATAGACTCACTGAGTTGGTGGAATTTAAGGTCAGAACTGATCTTTAGGCATAATCCGTGGAAGATGAAATAATGATGAGTATTGGTTACCATCCATAAAGTTTCGGCAACAAATTAAGTTATGACTTACAAGTGCTTCAGGTAAAAATGTTGTTAGAGTGATTGAAACATCGACTAGCGAAAGTTGGTATAGGAACGCAGGTTATGAACTGTTATACAATCATCTAGCGTTTTAGGCAATGGTGCAGACATGGCTCAAAATCAGTGTGGATGGAAGTTTCTATGAATGTACTGTACGTCAAAATCATAGATGTTTCGTTTCCGATGGGAGTACAGGTTTACTATAACTGCTATCCAAACGTTGTAGACAGACATGAGTGTGTGGATTTGTGTACCGGAAGCTGCTTGGCCCAGGTAGACCCGGGAGCGTCCTTGAGTTCAGACAAGGCTATGGGGCTCTGGTGGCCCGTCATCAGGGGGAAATAAATCGTCCTGCTACCTCTTAACAAACTTCACGAGATCTGCTAGTTTAGGGTGGTTTCCTACTGTTTCAAGGTGTTAATGTTTGATGTAGTTGTTTGTTTAAGTTTTGCGTGTATTCTAACACCCTAACCAGATTAATGATTGGCTAAAACAGGTTGGTACTGGTTTCTGTACATATACATCTATACGATGCAGAGGGTGCTTTGCACCAAAACTAATTTCTACTCTGTGCATTCCAATCCAGAATGGCATGAGGGAAGAAAGAAGTCATGTAAGCATCAGTACAGAACCTTATTTCTCTAAGCTTATCTCTCCTTTCTTTGCGATCAAAGTAGGTTTCAACGCTCTCGTAAATGGAAGTGGGTATTGGGAAGTTTTCCAAGTTCAAACGAAACCTACATCGTCCGTCTACCAGAGACTCCCAGCCCAATCTATGAATCAGTTTTGTAACGCTTTCTTAAGGACTGAAACAAGCATCAAGCAGCACTACCAGCTGACGGATATGTTTATTTGTCAGGCGCTACATACGGATTATAGCCAAACTTTAAACCACTCTTGTATTTATTTACAATTCAACTACTATAATTGTACATAATTTTTATGTCGATATCAATATGAACACGCCTGATAAAATAAGTATTTTTAATTATTCGGTAAAAATATATGAAGGGCTACGGGGAAGAACGACCATAGTCCATTTTTCCGCAAAGTTGAGATTACATTGGGAATTGGTAGCTTATAACAGACAGTTTGTAACTGTGATGCCATTCGGGCAAGAAAGAGCGTAGTGCCTGAGTTATAACAGCGAAAAGATTGGAGCTGACGGGAAATAACGATCAGTCTCCATGCACCGTCTGGCAAGAATGATCTAGGTCACATGGTCAATAACGTAGTTTTTCCAGTAAGAGGTCACTCCTATATGGAGGGTGACAAGGATATGAGTCTTCTCAATGCTATATCTTACACCGAGACACCCGATGACTGGATGGACGTCATCAGAAATAGCAGAGTCAAACCAACACCTTTCACGGTCATCAATTGTGCCACAGACGTCAAATTTGAAAATTGGACAGACTATTTATCTGGGATTTATGTTAAAAAGTGCCCTACACCTACACGGCCAATAAGAATTTTAAAGGTTGACGAAAAGGAGACTAGATTCGTTATCCACAAGGCAAACTATTTGGAAGCTACTTAAAGTATCTTTTTGTAGGGAACCAAGGCACAGGAAGCAAGAAACCAAGAAAATCGTCGAAACAAAGTGAACCAACCGTACTCAGAGAACTATACAATGGACAACTGCCCCTGATACCATCAAAATTGATGGACCTATTAGATTTAAAGCAGTTCTTGACCAATTTCTATTCTCAAGCATTCTACGATTCGCTGGTTCCTGTCCTTGCTTTGGATGAACCAGACGAAGTTGATACTAAGTACACAGACGACCCACCAATTGATACTACCCTATAACTGGCAAAAACTATCAAACATCCTCTTGTTTTGAAAATTTTCTGTTCATGTTCCATCCATTTAATGTAATTTTTTATTGTTGATTATAAAATAAAGCTTTAAAATATTTTTATACCTATTTTTCAATAATTTATTCGACTTGGAACTTAGAAATTGAATTTCGGAAATTGTGCTATGTGGGACTATGATCGTTCTTCCCCGTGGCCTTTCATATTGTTTTTCATTTTCAGGTATAATGGGCCATTTTTTTCACTGAAAAAGATACTATTATAAATTAAAGTACCATGAGTTTTAATTACTACATAATTCAAAAACGGGGTATTTGTAATTGGTATTACTTTCATTTCAACGACTTGAAACAGAAAAATGGATGATCCAGTTAACATAATGAAAATTAAGCACGGAATAGAATACAGGACTAGTTAAAAAGCGAATTTAAAATAATTTTAATGAATTATACATAGCCTCCTAATTGCTTCAATCGGTATTTCGGATTAAACATTTACCAAGCAATTTTTTGTTATTTAATCTCGTTCCCTATCACTTCTTTGGAGGACTTGACAGGTAGGGTAATGCTCCATGCCCAATAACCTGGTCCTGTAACAAAGTACTGAATTCAATCCCAAACTTCTCTGCTTTGCGTATGGTTTGAGGGCATAGGACACTTTTGATCGTGATTCGTCCGTCGGAAGGGAACTTAAAACTCGGCAAATCCCATGATGCCTTTCGGAAGAGTAGGCACTGGGTATCACCCTCTCTCTGCATTCATGTCTCATCACAACACAATGGACACAGAGGAAGGCAGCAGGAAACCACTCCGATACGTTCATATAGAGGGATAATAAAACCCTTCATAGTGCACTTTTCTATTTTTAGGGCTCTACTCTTCTTCGCGTCGGGGTCATTAGAGGCGGGTAAGAACTGGGGTCAAGGAACGTGAAGGCATTCGGCAATGTCCTTTCGAAGGAACTATCCCGGTATTCGCCTGAAGTGATTTCGGAAAACCATGGAAAACCGAAATCTGGATGGTATGACGGGGATTCGAAACCTCGTCATCCCGAACGCCAGCCAGGAAGTTACAGCTCATCCACCACGATCGGCCAAGCAACGCACTTTGACTTCTGAATCTTATCGACAGTTGCACGTTAAGGTCCTACCGACCTAACTGTATGTGTAATACGTCTGATTTTGCTCTACAAAATCTCAGCTGGTACAATACTTTTGCTCAATGTCGTCACGCGGTATGAATATATGGTAATCTCAGCAGGAAGTTAAACCGTACCAGTACCCCAACACTGCGAAATACCTCATGCTACCAGAGATAAAAGAAGGATTGTGCCAGTATGTTGGTTGGAAGGTAAGAGAGTACACAGACCACAAAGCAGAGAAAAAGAGCGACTGGATTATTTTACATAGCTAAGTCTAATTTTGGATGCAAACTGCGGGTCAGACAGAGTATCGCCTTTGTCGCTTGTCCAAACAACACACGCCCTTGTGTAACAGCGTGCGTGGAATCTAAACGCCTGACAACGGATGGTTATGCATTCGTCCCACGCATAGCACTTCACCACTAGACTAGCGAAACCGAAAGTAAACTGGTCACGCATATTGCGCCTGGTGTTTCTGTCAACTGTTTAGTAGACTCAGAAACGAAAATAAGGACTTACGCAATGCTATTGTAACCATGCAAGTGAACTACAAGAGACTAGTTTAGGAGCAAGAAAATCACCTTCCATTTTTAATACTAATACAGACTTGTTTTATATCTGTCAGCATTGTCTGAATTTATTACACATTAAAAATTTGTTTCTTAAAATAATATTATAAAAATATCCGCCGGTGTGGTCGCTGTTTTTAGGCGGTTTCCCGGAATCACCTAGGTACGCCAGGTCTAAAATACTCACTTCCTGCCCCTCTCCAATGAATCATACTGGCCAACTGAGCTGGTAGTGGAAGAGGAAAATAATAATAATATAATTGGCACTAAATCTAAAGTAAAATTAATGGGTGAAATTTCAGAACCCTTTGACATTCAAACAGGTGTGAGACAAGGCGATGGGCTCTCTCCTCTTCTGTTCAATGTCGTTCTAGACAAGTTTATGGAAGAACTGGAGAAAGAACTCAAGAAATGTAAGTGTTTGAAACCAATTCCATTTGACTTTCCCAAAAACAATCTCTATATACCATACCTCGCTTTTGCGGATGATTTGGCGATACTAGCAGAAGATGAAGAGACTGCCATCAAACAGCTTGAGACAGTCAGAGAATGTGCAGAAAAAGTAGAATTACAAATCTCATTCGAGAAAATTGAATTCATATGTTCAAAGACAGAAATAGCAAGTTTGAGAACAAAATATGGTAAAATCAACAGGTTCAAATACTTTAAATACCTCGGAGAATTCATTGAACCGACAGGCCTTGAGAAAATCTCACAGCAAAATCGCTCTCCAAAAAGTAAAAAAAAAAACATTAGGGTTAGTCCAAAATCTCTACAACAAAAAATCCATGTCAAGACAGACCAAAATTTGGCATTACAACACAGTCATAAAACCAACAGTCCTCTATGCAAGTGAAACTTTAACACTTAACAGGAAACAAGACCTTGAAGAAATTAAAAAAGTAGAGAGAAAAATTCTAGGAGCAAGACTCATTAAAGATGGTTACAGACTACAATCAATCAAAACAACAGAAAAGTTTTCAAACATCGAAATTGACATCAAGAAAAGGCGAATGAAATTCTTTGGCCACCTTAAAAGATTACCAGAAAGTCGATTGACAAAAAAGATAATAGATTATGTAAGTTCACTTAAAAATCCAACACCTTGGCTAAATGAAATTCGGGAGGATCTTAAATGCGCAAACATAGGAGCAATAGACATCTTAGAAAGAGACACCTTCAACACAAAGTAGACAAATGGGAAGTTATAATTGAGCAACCAAAACAAAAACAATACAGACCAAAGTGGTCGGAAGAACGCAAACAAGCTTTCTCGGAAAGAATGAAAGCCTATTGGAACAATAAGAACTCGAAGAAAACTTGATTCGGTCATTTGCTTACCATCTTCCATTTATTGGGAGAATTCGCCAATAATAATAATATAAAAATATTTCGGAGTACAAACAATTAGTTTCAACACATACTGTTTAGTAAAAACAAAAAATACTGTCAACAAGGCAAGTGGGGAACTATACAGTAAGAGCTATTCATATTACCATAAATCTGCCATTGGGCTGCTTCTATATGTCCTGGTTTGAAAGCTTATGGTGTAGCTGAAATCTGCGGTGTATCATACGACACTGCGTGACCGGCAAACCAAGCAAGAAATCACATCGATAATGGACACGCGTCATAGAGCACACTGCATCTCAGATGAGCACTTCGTTACCAGATAAACAGCAAGATCACGTTACAACTCGGTTCAAAATTCTCTATTTGTGTTCTGTTAATATTAGTTTTTTTACTACCTAACTTATTTATTCAGTTTTCTGAAATACAGTACGTAAGAATACAGGGAAAATGTTAGTGAAACAATGATATTAAAGATTAACCCTTCAATAAGCGTAAAGAAATTGTGAAGTTTAATCTACGATATAGGTTACATAGACACTATAAATATTATGAAACATTGAACAGAAATCCTAAAAATTGCGTTAGTAGGGTCAGAATCTTTGTTGCATAAAGTGTCAATGCATTTGATACCGATGACATGGATATTACACGACGCCCCAATGTTTATTTCCGCTTTGTCACCAGTCGAATCAGAGCAACACCTTTTTGGTGTAGAGAAGAGTGTTTCTGACTTTACAAACAATAACCCGAAAAGCCACACTTCTATTTGCGTAATGGGATTTTTTTTTTTTTTTTTTTTTTTTTTTTTTTTTTTTTTTTTTTTTTTTTTTTTTTTTTACAGGAAAGACGACTAAGAGCCTGTCGTAAGAGCCTGCTGCTTCGGGTTTTTGGTTCGTCGACATCCAGATCAATATAGCTGGGAGAGGAAAGGGCAAGGAACGGGAAGGAATTTGATCTTAATGTTTTAAGGAAACCATTCTGGCATTCAAATGAAGTGATTTCCGGAAAAGCAAGCAAAATTAGGTAGACTGGACGTGGATTCAAACCTGCGTCTTCCCGAATGCGAGGCCCAATCGTTATCGCTCACTCAGCAGACTTGCTTGGTGTAGAGTTATAATAGTTAAGCGAATTCACATCAGTGTGGTGTTAGAAATACGAGTTACACAGTTATCAGTATGAATGTAAGGTGAGTAAACATGTATGTCGCCATAAGATCTGGAAGAATAAACTCATTAATTTTCTTACGGCAATCACTTGTCCTGTTACTGAGAACATGCTGCACATTGGTGAGATGAATCAGTGATACGTTGTCACGCTGTCACCTGTAACTTTGTAGCAGTGGTGACCCTATTTATGTAACAACTTGGCTTGTTGGCAAGTGTATTTTCGGCAAACAGCTTTGGTACTAACTTCAGTAGAGTTTAGGTTAAAATTCGAATGATGGTGCTTGTAGGATACAAAAACGAAAAAAAATACGATGACATCATTATTTCCTCTTTAAATTTGGAATCATGTTAGAAGCAACTTCGGAGACGAATACGAAACTATTGATTGGTGGCCGCCTGGTGTAGCTCCTTGTGGATAAGTAAATCACAAATGCGGACAGTGCTTAAGTGAAATTGTGGTGGACATTGTAGAGTTTTACTTTCTGGAAGTACACCCGTCATCTCTTTACATACGCCTCCTTGTCAAGGCGAGTTCAACGATATCTCACTCAAGTGAATTCAACTGTATGTTGACATTTTTCCATGACAGAACGTGCGGAAAACAAGGAATTTATAAGAGTGTTATGACAGACGACAAAGGTAGTGAAGGAGCGAAGGGTATTCGGTCTTTATGCTGCCGTAAATATACATCATTTAGCTTTCTAAACCTGTCTTATTTAGTTATAAAATTTCAAGAGTTTAACTTCTCGCCGAATTTCACTACAGATGGTAAGTAGGCGCATAGTGGAGTCTCGAGCCTGGATGCACGTCCATCTCTGTTCCGGCCATTCATATTTTGGTTTTCGCGCGGTTTCCCGAAACTTTTCAAAGTGAATGTCAGAATGATTTTTTCAAAAAGACATTGCTGAATTCCTTTACTTGAGCCAACTACCCTCCGACATTGACACGCCCTAAAGATCTGTCCACACAGATTTCATGATTTTTTTATTACTTTTTTTTTGCTTATGGCTTTACGCCTCGTCGACGGCTAAGGTTATTAGAGGCGGGATGGGACTGGGGGACAAGGAACGGGAAGGAATTCGGCCATGGCCTTTATGACGGAAGCATCCCGGCATTTGCCTGGAAACCATGGAAAACCCAAACCTGGATGCCCTGACGGGGATTCGAACCCGCGTCCTCCCGAATGCGAAGCCAAACGTTAACCGTTCACCTACCACGCTGGGTGATTTTTTGAATCCCCTCCTTGTTACTTCATTGTGACGACATACATTTTGAAATTTTAATTTAGAACGTGATTAAAACATCACTTCTGTCACACCGTGCCACACGTTGTGGATACCCCCATCCCCCGGGTTAACGTGTGACGTAATTTATAATAAACCGTATACTGCACAGAACTATTTGACGTGTTCACGTATTTAGACAGTAAGAAACACGTTGGGTTAAGTAGACGTTTGTGTGGTGTATATAATTCCGTATCACACACACAACACTTAATTTGACTCCAAACTGCGACTAACAGAAACCTAATTTCATTGCTTTGCAAATATTCAGGATGAGAAGCTATTTCACATAGGAACTAGAAATTACGGTTACGTGTACAACTTCAAGGTTACGTGTCGCAGTGAATTACATAACTTCCGTCGCTCATATTTGACCCTATGTTTGCCAGGCAGAGGACTGACTACAGGGCGTGACATACGCAAAATAATCTAATGTCATCTATTGCACCGTTGCATTAGTCGGTGAGTTCTGCCCAGTCTCCGAAGCAAATTATTTGCTGCCCCTTTCAATGAAATAGGAAGTAACTGAAATTTTCTCTCAGCTCCGTTTTTATGTTTTATTTTAACTGTATTGCTCTTGCTTGAGGATGCCTGCTTACGTCTGTGATGTTCTGGCTGCGTTTGTTTCAGCATCCGAGCGCAACCACAATCCGGTTTCCCTGAATACCCACTAACACCACCTACCCACCTGTTTCAGACAAGTTTGTGTGACTAGACTCGAAATGATTTTTCAGCTGTTTCGAGGCTAATGGTCAATGTGATGAAATCAATTCGGTGGTCACTTCATCAACCACGGCGCAATGTAATGCTTCTCATAGAACTCCATTGTCATACTTGATGTATCGTCAGAAATTCTCCAAAAACTCGGGCCAGGCGTAAGGAAGTACGCGGATTCGATCTCCGAAACGGCCGTCCTTATTTCGTCTTTCCACGATGTCCTGAAATCACTCCAAATAAATTCGGGATGGTGCCTTCAAAAGGCCATGGCCAAATATGTTCCCGTTCCTTTCTCACCTCTGAGTACCTCGACAACCCGTAAAGCTCTATGTAAAAATAGAAACAAGAGACGTGTATGTTCTGGTTGGGAGTCATCTACAAATATCATATTCACCGAGGACCAATAAGATGAGAATACCATGATACTTACAGTATGAAAGACGTTCAATTTTAAACTATTAATTATTCAAAAATTAATATACTCGTATAACAAGTACTTTGTATGCTGTTATCTTTTAACATAGTCTCATTACATTCCAGTGTACTGTCGTCATGTTGCTTACGTATTCCTTGCGAAAAACCGAGCGTGGCGGTGTAACGGATAGCGTTCTCGCCTCGCATTCGGGAGGACGGCGGTTCGATCCCCGTCCGGGCATCCAGATTTGGGTTTTCCATGGTTTCCCAAATCACTCCAGGCAAATGCCGGGATGCTTCCTTCAAAAGGCCATGGCCGAATTCCTTCCCATTCCTTGCCCCCATCCTTGCCCCCCATCCTTTCCCGTCTCTAAAGACCTCGATGTTGAGAGACGTAAATATAATAATAATAAAAAAAAAAAAACCTTGCGAAAAATAATTCTTTTTCTGGTTTCGTTGTATTCTACGTAGTTCATTCTGGACACTTTTGCAGTCATTTTTGGAAGCTTTATTCCTTTTACAGACGGTTCTGTAAGATAACAGTTCCTTTAAAGTATTTCACATATTTCTAATCGATTTATTATTTCTTTGAGCAAGAAATTCAGTAATAATGCTTCGCTACATGCTTGCACGCTCTGTTATCAGCCAAGCAAAAAATACCGCACACAGGTTCTCCGCGCATCAGGCATACCAACTCCGGCACTTGTTTCTTTTATCAGGCATTAAATTGAAATTACGACGAGCCCCTTCGATTTAACAGAAATACTGGTCATATTCAATCCGAACATTTAGATTCACCGCTCATACCATCTCCAGCAACAATCGTTAGCTGTAATGCTGCGTATCCACTACGCACGGCAAATCCTTGAATAGTCGGTATTTAGCCATACGGCAGAGGCTCGCGTGCAATTGAGACGGGTGTCGCGACAGTTACTTTGGTACCATGGATTACGAAAAGTGTCTCCTTTTATTACAATTGTACGGTGCCAAAGATCTTTTGTGGAGTAGTAAATGTGCAAAAAGCCAGGGCCAAATTCCTTCCCGTTCCTTGCTACCTCCCCCCCCCCCTTCATCCTCTGTCGGCTCTTTTTTCTTTGTTAGAAATGTACCCAATGCAGCTGCCTGTGTGGCTTAATTGGCCAAATTCCAGTCTTTAAAGGAGAAAAAAGTTTATGGCAGAAAAATATATTTTGTAAATTAGGAAGAACCTACTGGGAAGCCAAGGAAACTTTACTGATGTACACCAGCAGGGTCATGGATAAGCCAGTGGAAGCAATCAGCACATCTCTCTAGGCGCAGGTGGATGATCATAAACCGGACTGGACGGGGCAAGGCAGGTGTCGATATTTGCTACACTCGTGGGCTGTAACAGCGGTATCGCCAGTACCTGGCAACTGACCTCCAGTAAGCGTCCATAAACTACGTGGCTCAGTCGGGGGAGGGGAGGGGGGGTTGGATGGAAAGTTACGTTGGGCTACGTAGGGGGAGTGGGGAGAGGGGTTCCAAGCCAGGCCACGTAGCTTTATTTGTCACAGTTAAAATGAAGTACAGAACACAGAACAGCATGTAAATATTTATTTTCGTCATTTCACTATCTCCGTATGTAATTTATGACAGTCTGGCAAGAGAAAACAGTACAACATATCTTCTGGAATCAAAAGGGGAAAAAGCTACGTGCTACGGGGGGAGGGGGGGAAGAGAGAGAGAGAGAGAGAGAGAAAGCCACGTCAGGCTACGAGGGGAGGAGGGGGAGGGGAGGAGGGGGAGGGGTTCACAGGAGGCCAAAATGGAACTACGTGGTTTATACACACTCCCTTTCCTGCAGGAATTAAAAGGTTCACAGGCTTAGATTTGATGCTCTATTCATTCAAATTTGTGTTCATCAGTATGCATATATTATGAAGTATACAATCACGACGTGCCTACTTTTGATGATTTCAGTTTATTTACTTCTTTTGGTATATTTTTCGGATTGCCTAACCAATTTGGACAGGGTTTTCACAGTCTGAAAGTTTATGGCTTAGCTTAAAATCAGCGTATAATTTACGTGACCGAGAAAGGAGAAAGAAATGAACGCTTCTTTACGGGATACTCAACAAAGATCACGTTGCAACACAGATAAACAACTCCACGCTTTGGTTTCTGTTAATTTTGTTTTTTGACTACGTAACTGGTTACTTATTTCTTCAATTTTCTGAAATATAGTACGTTATCGTACATGAGAAACGTTATTCAAACCACTACAGCAAAAATTAACACTCCAGTAAGCGTAACGAAATTGTCGAATTTAGTGCACAGCAAACGTTACAAAGATGTTAAACCACAAACGTTAATGCTTTGCTGCTAGAAGAATAACAAAATGCAAACACACATCAAGGTCCACTAGGGTGAAGCAGCGGGAAAATGCTAGAATGAAAATATCACAAATGGTTTCCGTCGACAGTACGCAGGAAATGCCAGAATTTTTCCATCACATAAAATGCACAAATTAAACAGTATCCTTGCCTATATGTCGAAAATTCTGGATAAAACTCCATTATCCATACAGAGGGATCCTGCTCGTTTTTAAGAAATGCAGCTGGACTGATTGCTGATTGCATCATATCGGTCACATATTTACTGTTAACAAGTGAGTAATATTGTATCTGACAGAGACTGCATAAGTTTGTAGCCTGAAAACAAGTATTGTGGCAGCTGATCCATATCAGATGGTTATGTTGTATAGACGCGAAGTTGGGGCACAACAAACTTCGGTACAGCGACATAATACTCTCCACTTGTCTCTCGCGGAAGATTAATGAATATCTGAGTTCTTTGTTCGAAAAATTCGATATAAACGTCTCTTTTCAATATTGTATCTAAAAGGAGAGTAGGGTATTTAACAACTGTCAATACAATAAATTATCATTGAATGAGAAACATATTGTTGCTTATAGTATCTCGTGCAGAAGAATTGAAAACAGAAAGGAAAAAAATCCTGCTGTGACGTGAACGAGAAAGGCTATATTGTCTTCCGAGATTTCGCAATATTTCCACAGATCAACACCGAGCGTGGTGGGTGAGTGCATTAGGGAGGCCGTGAGTTCAAATCCCCGTCCGGCAACATAGACTTCAGTTTTCCATGGCTTTCTGAAGTCACTCGGTATGATTGCCGGGATGGTTCCTTCATAAGACGATGGCCAAATTCCTTCCAGTTCCTTGCTCCCATTCCTTTCCCCCCTCTAATTAATTACCTCGACGCTTAAAAAACACTGGTTCACAGCTTGAAATTCGTGGACTGCAACAAAGAGGTAGAAGCGGCAGTGACATACAGTAAAACCTTTGCATAATTTACGTAACTACAAGCTGTACGGTAAACTGAGGCAGACATCCATATGACTTCTAACCAGCGTCCTTTAGAGTGCCAGGAGCAAACGTTAAAGTTCAGTGACTGTGTGTCATATTTAATTGTGTACATAAACAATCTGATATAAAAATGCACACTGCCCCAACAATACAATATTTGGAAGGGTAGCAAAGGAAATTTGTCTGAAAACTACTGTAGAACTCTATCGATAATTAATATAACTATGGAGCTGGGTTATGAGTCTCTGGAAGGCAGGTGGCATGTAAATAAAATGATGCATGCACAAAGTATACTACGGCGATGAGACCTGGACGGATATTGAACATAGGATTACGAGTAGTCTATGAAAGAGAGGAACCTGGACATAAATAAATAGGCAGTTGATTTCAGGTATTAAGAATTAGAAAACGTTTCATTCGTTGGTAAGACAGACAGGAACAGGAATATGTTATCTAGAGTGGTAATGATTTAGAAAAAGCTTTTGATAAGAAAAATTTCCATGTGGCATAAGAGTTCAGGGAAAAAAATCAGTATGCTACGATTTGCTGATGACATTGTCTTGTTAGCAGAAAGGGTTGAGGATATTGAGAAATTACTGAATGGCATGAACAAAAAACTGAAGGAAGATTTTGGACTGAATATAAATCAAAGCAAGACTAAAGCGATGAAATGTAGCAGAAATGATACCAATACTAGTATATTAAATATAAAAATAGGATCGGATGCAATAGGAGAAGTAAGTGAGTTCTGTTACTTGGGAAGCAAAATTACAACCGATTGCCGAAGCAGGAATGATGTTAAAAGCAGAATAGCACTAGCAAAAAGAGCCTTCATGAAAAAGAGAAACCTTTTAATTTTAAATATTGATCTAGGAATTAGAAAGAACTTTTTAAAACTCTATGTGTGGAGCACAGCACTTTATGGTAGCGAAACATGAACTTTAGGAATATCGGAAAGAAAGAAAATTGAAGCATTTGAAATGTGGTGCTACAGAAGAATGCTGAAAATTAGGTGGACAGACAAAGTAAGAAATGAACGAGTTTTGGAAATGATGGGTGAGAAAAGAAGTTTATGGAAGAAGCTTACAGAAAGAAGAGACAGGCTGGTAGGTCATATTTTGAGACATGCTGGATTGGTTAATTTGTTAGTGGAGGGAACAGTCAAAGGTAAGAACTGTAGAGGAAGACAGAGATTAGAATATATGAAGCAGATAATTGAGGGATATGTGGAGATGAAGAGGTTAGCACAACATAGGAATGGATGGAGGATTGCATCAAGCCAATCGAAAGACTGATGATAGCAAAAAAAAGTGGGGAGGTAATGATCAATTTACCTAAAACAGTAAAAGAATTTAAAACAAACATTCTCATCAGTAGCTATGTGTGAAAGTTACCACCTGATCGTAAGTTCATAATAACAATCTGCCTATACGATCCTCATACATTTCAGGTAATTGATGTATGCTCTGAATATAATACTGTGGGAAAAGATGATATCCGGAGCAGTTATTTCTCTATCGAGAGCTGCATTAATACAACTAAGAAACAATACTCATATTGTTTTGAGAAGTATTGTCACATTACCGGACTTGCATGCAGTTTCTCCATTGGCCAAACACCGCTTAGCATAATCCGCTCGATTATTATAAAAGGTACGATCTTACAATGCAGGACTTATTTACACATGGCGTGGCAAGAGAATAGAGCGTATGTACAACGGGAAAGGTTTGCCGTAAATTGTTCGGCCGCGAAAGCTGGTGTGGAGTTTGAGCGCGGTGTGTGGGATCCAACAGGTTGCTTTAATTGACGTAAAGAGCTGCGCGTAGGATTCCAAGGTTTGCAGCTTGCGAGTATAACCGTGGCCTCACATCAAAACTGCTGTTGCTAAAACCGACGACCTCTACAACTATTCATCTCTAATTGTCTGTGGCTGCTGTTTGGGTAGTCTGTTAATTTTTATAGTAGGCGTATTATCTTGATACAGAAATCGGTTGCTGTTTTACCATGGAGAAGGCACTTTTCTAAGCTACAAAGTAGTATTCTAAACTTTTCGCACTGTTAACATGCTGCCAATTTTTCGAGGATATTTACTGCTACTACTTTTTTTTGTTGAAGGGCTAGCACAAATAAACTAACTCATTTCTGAAACCAAACAGTCTGTAGTCGTTGGGGAGCATAAAGTACGCTATAATTCGCAAATTTTGGTAAAAATAATAACATTAGGTATTAGTTATTCAAACACCTCTCAGTGGTTTACAGGTAAACATGGACATCTGTAATCATTTGTCTCTCCTTTATGATGATCCAAAGTGATTAATTTCATAGCAATCGTTGCAGATGCCTAACTAAGTTCTTCCTGAAAGTTTGAATTATTATGATATTTGGGTGACTTTGTGCCTTCCACGAACATAATTTGACATTAGTAACGATTTACCAAAGTAAAAGTGAAAATGTGGATTCCTCTCACAAAAGGTCCTATGCTTGCTGTTATTGATAACAATAAAAAAAAAATCCCTGTTTTATTAATTTAAAACTAAGTTGTTACTCCAACGTTCCATAGAATACTTGCGGTTGCGAATATCTTATATCACGACTACAATGTAGCAATTAAGGGAAAGTATTCTTTAAGGAACTATAACCAAACCGAGAGTGGGGGTGTAACGGTTAGCATTCTGGCCTCGCATTTGGGAGGATGACGGTTCGAATCCCCTTCCGGGCATCCAGATTTGGGTTTTCTATGGTTTCCCAAATCCCTCCAGGCAAATGTCTGGATGCTTCCTTCAAAAGGTCATGGCCGAATTCCTTCCCATTCCTTGCCCCCTATCCTTTTCCGTCTCTAAAGACCTCGCTGTTAAGAGACGTTAAGCAGTTAAAAAAAATCTATAACCAACACTGTGTCGTTGTGAGTCCAGTGTTATTTTTTTAAGAGAATAATACGTAAATTGTAGTATATGAAACCTTTTTCAGTGGTGATTATTGAGCTAAAAGCTGAAACAAGGTGAACTTCGGTTAGTAACGATGGTAATAATTCACAAAATTCCAGGTCAGATCTATAAGTTTCAAGGAAAGACAGTGTGACAGATAGAATGTGGTGGTAAAACTAAAAGCGTCTGAACAGTAAATCGGGGAGACGGAAATGAAAAGGAATGTGTGAGGCTGGGCGGTTGTGGCTATAAACATCCTCCAGAAATATCGCTGCCACAATAGCGTGGAACTCGGTGTCACGACCAATATCAGCTCACACAAATTAACCTAGTATTCAGAAAACTTATCCCTGGTGCTTTGAAAAGGAAATCTGTTTTCTTCATATAGGCCACATGTCTTTTTATCTTAAAGTACTTGTACTATCGTTATCGTACGCCATGTTAAAAACTTGTACCAAGCGTGGTGGGTGAGCGGTAACGCTATGGCCTCGCTTTCTGGACGACGCGGGTTCGAATCCCCGTCCGGGCATCCAGATTTGGGTTTTCCATGGCTTCCCCAAATCACTCCAGGCGAATGCTGGGATTCTTACTTCAAAAAGGCCATGGCCGAATTCCTTCCCGTTCCTTGCGCCCAGTCCTTTCCCGTCTCTAATGACCTGGACGTCGACAAGGCAAAAATTCATAACCAAGAAAATGTACAGACTTATAATTCTGTTCCACATTTGAAACAGTCAAACCTGTTGTCCGTTACCAAAATTTCTATTCTAGGTGAGAAAACTGGATCTTGATAGATTTAAACCGAGCTTGGTGGGTGAGCGGTTAACGCTCTAGCCTCGCATTCGGGAGGACACCGGTTCGAATCCCCGTCCGGGCATCCAGATTTGGTTTTTCTATTATTTCCCCAAATCACTCCAGGCGAATGCCAAGATGCTTCCTTCAAAACGCCATGGCTGAATCCCTTGCCGTTCCTTGACCCGCCTCTAATTACCTCGACGAGATGTAAAGCCATAAATATAAAAAACTAGATTTAAGCAGTTTTATATTTTACATTTATATTGAGAATATGCAGCTAACCGTGCTTGTTTTATTACGAGTTAACAGCTAGGAATAAAGAGAGAATATACATCGCTGGACGATGGCGCAGAAATTAATGAAGTGAGTAGAAAAGGGGAAGAGTTTGAATGTAGCAGGGAAGGGAGGTATATAAGCTGAATTTAGGAATAGCATATGGAAATTGTATACTGAGAAGTAATAAATCTGTATTTATGTTCACTAAATTTGTAATTCATGAGTGAATGAAAGTATTTACTGACGACTCGAGAGTAATTTGAAATAAAAGGTTTATTGCACACACCGAGAGTGGTGGGTGAGCGGTAACGCTCTGGCCTCGCATTCAGGAGGACGTGGTTTCGAATTCCCGTCCAGCCATCCAGATTTGTATTTTCCATGGTTTCCCCAAATCATTCAACGCAAATGTCGGGATGGTTTCTTCAAAAAACGATGGCTGAATTCCTTCCCTGTCCTACCCCAATTCTTTGCGGCCTCTAATGACCTCGAGGTTGACGAGGTGTAAAGCCATAAAAAATATTAGGTGTCACGACTCATAAATCGCCAACGAATATCAACCTCGGAATAAAAGACAAAGTCCCAGAGACTGACAGAGTTTATATGGTAAATTGGCCATCATTCCTCAGTTGCTTGATACACTATTGTAAATGAAAACAACGTCTATTACATGTAAACAAGAAGGTCCTTGCTGTTCGTCAAACACAAAGTGTAAATCTCAATAGATTTTGAAACAGTGGTATAGTTACCTCCAAAAAAGGGTAACAATAGTTATTCTTACAGTTATGTGGAACGTCAATTACAGTTCCGGTCACAAAAAAGTGAAATGGAGCTATTCCTGACCACCATGTAACTGTCTCAACCATAAGTCGTAAGTAGAATGTAGTTTATTATTAGTTAGTTATCTATATTAATATTGTAATTTCTTAACACTAACATGTATGTACATTCACAGTCACTGACGATGCCCCATTCCACATGGGAGAAACGCGTCTGAGCATATAAGAATAAAACCAGTTGCTATTAGATGGTGATTTCATTTACAATTGTGTGACAGAGTTTAACTTGACTTCTAACGCATTTCTTCTGTTGCAGAAAAAACAAACAAGAAATACAACTCTAATGGGTAAGATCCCCTGAGAGGAAGGATTAAGTAATAAGGAGCAGCAAATGTAAAAGGAAATCGGGTGAGAGAGAAAAGAAAAAAAATCAATATTACCATTACGCGGTGAAACTACATTAACTATCAGATTTTCAGTATTTATTTTTTTTTTTTTTTTTTTTACGCCTCTTCGACGGCTAAGGTCATTAGAGGCGGGATGGGACTGGGGACAAGGAACGGGAAGGAATTCGGCCATAGCCTATTTGAATGAAGGATCCAGGCGTCGCCTGGAGTGATTTGAGAAAACCATGGAAAACCCAAATCTGGATGCCCGGACGGGGATTCGAACCCGCGTCTTCCCGAATGCGAGGCCAGAACGTTAACCGTTCACCCACCACGCTCGGACCCAGTATTTTGTGTGGCACTGGAACATATTACGAGTATTAACGCGGTCTGTTTATTAGCTGAAGCTTACTTTTAAAGTAAACGAGCTCTTCCAACGACGAAGTCTTTGAACACAGAATCAAGAGGACGTGTGCTTAGATTTCGGCTTGGCAATATAGATTTTGGTTTGCCAAAAGATTCTTTAGATCCTTTCAAGCGAACGTTTCGACAAATAGTGCGGGCTATAGGCAATGTTTTATTCGTTACT
>JARYHS010002837.1:0-14824 GCA_031002005.1 Vandiemenella viatica
TTTTTAGTTAAGGGTGTCAGGGATTGGAATGAGTTACCAAGGGAATGATGAATAACCTACCGAAAACGTTAAAAGAATATAAAGTTAAAATTCGTAGAGGGCAAATGTAGGTGAGTGAAGGATAGCGTAAAGTTGGGTGTGTAGGGAAATTGCCACCGGAGCGTGTGCTCCATTGCAATTAATTAAATTAAATCCCTGACGAAATGGAAATCCGGAAACAAAAAGAAGGTAAAAAAGTATTTTGTACCTATTGCCTGGATGTACTAAGTACTAACAGGCGAAAGTAAAGCATTGCCGCCTGTGCGTGGCGAGTGTCTTGTCGTTTGTGTAGTTTATGCTCTGGAGCCTGGGGACCGTCTGGTATTCACCTTGAAGGCTGTCTCGTGCCCGGCGCCGTTGTACCTCCCTAATCCACTTTGCGGCGTCTGAGCCATGGGGTAAATCACCAAACACACTGAGTAAATATAATATTTGTTAATTCCAAATTGATTGTTTGATGACATAGTACTTAAAGAATTTACGATAGAAAAAAATAATAAACGGAAAACTTGATGCCTGTGGAAATTGCCATCGTCGTTTCAAATACTCCATCACAATTAATCACTGAAGTAGGAAACAATTTAAACATAAGCTGAATATTTGAGCAAATGAAGAGTGGTTACTGTATTTTGGTTCTTTCAGATGTTTATTGTATCTTGTTTAGAATTTTCTGTATTTCTGGCCAATGTGTTGTGCTTGACTGTTATTGCATGTTTGTCTGTATTCCAGAGTTGTAGAATTTATTAACTTGCGTGATTTTTGTTTTCTGAACCTGAGGGTCCATTTTAATTACATACTTTCTTATATATATATATAAACTTTAATTTTAAAAATATTTGCAATAGCGTGTGTGTATTTGCTAATACACTGTATTTAGTTTCCAGTGTGGTGTGTCATTTGATGTTGGAATTGTGGTTAATATATTAAGTGTTGTTTTATTTATTTGCCTAATATACGTCCAATATACACTTAGTTTCTATAAACAAGGCACTATTATTTCCCTAATAGTGGTCATTTGACTATATATTCACATCATCTGCAATTGTGATAAATGATACGAAACATCCAGTTAAATGAATTTGTTTTAGTAATAAGGATTTATTTGGAGAAGTAAAATTACTGATTAAAAAAATTAAATTAAGATCTGAATATTTTTCTCTTCAGCGGACATTAGTTATATTAACGTAACTGTGAATGTAATGTTTCCTCTCTGACACGCAGTATCTTTGTATTGATACCGTTAGCTATCAGCTGTGTGTACGTGGTGTTTGCTGTGACTTTTCAGTGATACTGCGTATTACTCTGCCAACACAACAGGAGGAGGCGATATGGAGACAATAATTACTCTCCGTACTAAACAAGAGGTAGGTTTTCTAACTTTTACGAGTTTACGGAGTCGTACAGACGGTACAGTACATGTATTGCTGCTTCACAACAACATGGCCGTCTCTTTCATTCGCCTCGTGCTTACTAGTCTGTTGGCCTTGCGGTTGATGTAATGTATTGAGTGAGTACATTTTACTCATTAACCCGTATAACTGGAATCGGGTGATTTACGCCGTATGTCGTGTTCCTTCATATGTAACATAGAAACAAATTCCTTTCCATTAGCTATGTGTCTTCGAAAACCAATTTACAGTGTTGATTTTTTTCCCCAACAGAAGGCTACTTTTTCACTGTAATAAATAAACGCAGAAATCTTTAAAGTAATGTTGGTGGAACAAACTTTTATTTCTTAAGTTTTAAGCAACACATTTACTTTTTGTGTTGGTTTTAAGGGCACTCAAATCATTCACTGGAATCCTATTTACTGTGTTTGTGTTGTTCCGTGATTTCTATCATGTTTTGTTAGTTATGTTCGTTTGACTAACAGTATGTTATAAATGACACAAGCTTTTGAGATCGGGTCTACTGGAGATCGCGATTCCGCTACAACAACATATAGTAATATCGTTGGAATACTGATGTAGTCAGTCGCAAGACGTATTATTATCAAGCAGTAATTCCGTTGTAATACAGCCTGGACCAGTGTGAAACCGTTAAATGTAGTTAGGGAAGAATTTATAGTGGAGTCTTGCGTTTGACCACTGCAGTATTATGATGACAATTCTTGGCGGAATTGCGATCTCCAGTAAACCCTTGAGATCGACCAGTGTCTGCTTGTCTGATCATTATTTTTTCTTGCGTGTCTTTCCTCCTCTTTTACTTGAGATTAGCTAGGTGTGTAGTTCCGTCAGTGTTGCTGTTCTGGTGTTTACATAATATACTGGCCCTGACTTAGAGGCTGTTGTGAAAATTTACGAAAAGTAGAAAAAGAAAATAAATTTTTCCTGAACATGTGTGTTGTGATTAGTAATTTCACATTAGTTAGTATCTTGATATTGCTTACATCAAGTGCCAGTTCAAGTGTAATGACAGATAGTTTATATTTGTGCCTTTTGGAAGAAGTATGTTTGGGTAATATCTAGATCGCGATACCGCTGCAACCACTTACCGCCTCGCGATGTAAACACTTCCCAATGACGTCACTTTGTTTCCGTGTGTGACGTGTGTTCAGCCTTCGATCGATTTGAGAATACACGTTAGGCCATAGAACGTAACCAACAGTAACAATAATAATAAAAAAATATTGATTGAAAAAATTAAAGAAAATTACTACCTGCACAATTAATAATATTAAAATATATACAACATTCCAAACTGATAATTGATATCGTTCATTAGCGTTAACGTTATTAGTCACAATTCAATTGATTTGTATTTGATTCCGTTCTTCTATATTTCCTTGCGGGGCTGAAATTGCTTTAAAATCATTAATACGAAATAAAATATTTATAAAAACAAGATTTCGTTTGGGTTTTGGTTGAAACGCAGCCTGGATCATACCAACAGTGATAGATACGATTTGGAAATTGGGTTTCAGCAATATCGTGTGCGACGGTTACGTTTCACTATGGTCCAGGCTGCATCAAGATGTAAACAGCGATAGATACGACATAGAAATTAGGTATCTGCAATAAGGTGTTTGATAGTTACGTTTCAGTGTGGTCCAGGCTGCATCAAAACCTCATCGCAAATTTTATTCCTGTACTGCTGGTGCAAAGTTAACGATTTCTCGATATGAGACGTATTAGTGATGGACTACTTTCCCTGGAAGGCCCAGTTAGTGACATTTAAAGTTGCGAGCGGAACGTATACGTTACATCCAGCAAGGTAGTGACGTCATACTCTCTCCATCCAGAAGTGTTTACATCGTGAGGTGGTAAGTGGTTGCAGCGGTATCGGAATCTAGATATTACCCTATGTTTCTCAGTTATATATATCTCTCTGTCTTATTAAAGTAATGAAATATGTTTACTCGAAAAAACTAATTTATAGTGATGCTATAATACTTATTCTGCGTAGACTTGCATCATTAGAAATTTGACCAATGATACCATTTAGCTGACATCTGCTTCTATTCTCTGCTTTTCTTTAGGTATATTTTCTTAGTGCATGATACTTAAATAGTATGTTCAACACGACGAGTTTATGTTTTTCACAACATTGTAACAACCCACCTTCTTGTTTGTTTCTTTCTCCTTGACATAAACTTCCTACAGCATTACCCTCTTTTCTTTCTTCTACTACTGCATTCTAGTCACCTATGATAACTGGATTATTGTCCTATACATATTGGATTAATTCTTCAATGTCAGTATATATTTTCTTAATTTCTTCATCATCTTCCTGTGACATTAGCATATACACCTGTACTGACATAGTTTGAGCAGTCTTAGTTTGTACCATCATCCAGATATTCCCGTCTGTAACTGTGTATAATGACTCACATTTCTCCCTTCTCTCCTGTTCATTATAAATCCTATACCAGTGACTGCACTGATAGCTTGTGTCCTAATTATTTTGTGTTTCTCTGACCAGAGATCCTATTCATCCTGCCACTTAATCTCAATAATCCCATCTCTGTTTTTATGATTTCTGATCTTCTTGTGCTTTTCAGATATTCCACCTTCTGACTCAGGGGCGGATCCAGGATTTTGGTTTGGGGGTGGGGGGCTTGAGTGGACTTTGGTTGTGGGGGGGGGGGCTTGGCTTGAGTGAATTTTGGTTCAGAGGACTTGCCTTCAGTGGATTTTTGGTTTTGGGGGGGGGGCTTGAGTCGGCCATGGAGTAGTCTTTCTAGCCTATTCGGGCCTCAAATCCGTAGAGCTAAAAAAAAGGTCTCCAAAATTACAATGTCGGGGTGGACCGAGATACTTTGGGGGAGGGCCTTCAGCCCCTTAGCCCTCCCCCCCCCCTGGATCCGCCCCTGTTCTGACTCATAGAATATTTTTGTTCATTCTGATGACTCCTCCCTAAGCAGTCCCCACCCAGTTATCTGAATGTGGTCTATTTAATCTGTGGATCATTTTACCTAGCAAGAAGTGATCGTTCTATAAGAAATCTGAGAGGATTGCGTGGCCTCAGGATACCCTTTGGGTCTTTAATACAGCGACTTCCTGTTGCTTTCTGTATTCCCATCCTGTTGATCATTTCTGATTCATTCGCCTTTAGGGCTAACATTTGGGTGGAAGATGCTAATATAATCTCTCCCAAAGCCTGACACCCCTTCTCACTGATATGTGTGTCGTAAATTAAAATTTATAGATAGACAGAAATGGGAATGTGTTAACTTGTTTAAACTTGAGAACTATAGAAGTAGTTCTGGAATTTAAGTTCATTTAATAATTTATATATTTTAGGTGGCATAATTAATATTCATGATGTTTTTGATATTAACAGTTCATCAAAAGTATAACTGCTTCTTCAGTTGTATCGGTAAATGTTTCATTATTTCATTGATATTGTACCTATGTATCTGTGTTTATAATGGTTGTATTGTTAGACATGTAAAACTAGGCTTCTAATATTACATCCTGCTGTTCCTTACAGAAAGTTGTCTCGGAAGATGCTGATGAAGATAAATTCTTGTCACCGCATATTTCAGACAGGTATGACCATTTGCTTCATTCTTAGTAAGTAAGAATAGTTGTAATATTAATGTAATTGAGAAATTACTAAGCTTCAGGTAGAATTGATGGCAAAAACATTTTATATGTGATCTGGTTTCACTGTACAATTATGTTGAATATCTCGGTGACTTACTAATCTCTTTAGTGCATGGCTATTTATTCAATTTTTTAAAAATATAAAACAACCATATCCTCTTCTAAATACTCTCAATTACAGCTGATATATTTGTCCCACTGGTGCTTCCACTGTTCGAAACATTTTCTGTAGTCATCTTTAGAAATGGCTGACACCACCTCCCTCATTTTTTCTTGACCTCTTCAATGTTGTCAAATTGGTGTCCTTTCATGCCTCTTTCATGCGTGGAAATAAGAAAAAGTCTCACGGAGCCAGGTCAGGCGAGTAAGGTGCGTGGGGGGTTTGGTGGAAGAACCAGTCTCCTGTCTCACACAAATCTGGTCTTTAGTGATGAACGCTGTTGCGTAATCTTCTTAAAACTTCAAAATAAAAGGTTTGATTGATAGTCTGATGTAGTGGAACAAACTCTGAATGAACTAAGCAAGCAAATGAGCATTGTTTTGATGTGTTTGATTTGACTTGACGATATTTTTTTGGATGGAGTGACAATGACGTATTCCATTGGCTTGACTGTTGCTTTGTTTCTGGGTCGTAATCATGGCTCATCACCAGTAATGACCTTTGACAGAAAATCTGGATCAATTTCAAGCTGTTGTTTGAAAGCACGACATGTTTCAACTTGACGTTCTTTTTGATTGTCAGTCAGAGCCCGAGGAATAAACTTGGCAGAATTCCTTTTAATTCCTAAATCTTCAGTTAAAAAATTCGCTGAACTGAGCTCCAAGCTAACTTACTAATCTGTGACAGCTGATCATTTGTCTGTTGGTCTGAGAGCACAAGCTCTCAAAGTTTTTCAACATTTCTGTCGATTCAGGCAGTTGATGGACGTCCAGAACGAGGTTTGTCATCAGTCAACATGTCACCTATTTTAAACCGATGGAAACACTCGTTTACTTGAGTTTTTCCCACAGCATCATCTTTGTAAGCTGTTTTCAATATTAAAACAGTTTTAGCAGCATTTTTACTGGGTGGAAAAGAAAATTTCACAGCTGCAAGTTGTTGACTTAAACTTGCCATCATCAGAAATGTAACAATAACAAAACAGCACTAGCAAAAAAAATCACTGCAGATCAACAGAACAAGCCAGGTCAACAACACAGGTGGCACTGAACTGACAAAGAGTTGTACCATAAACGCCTAGCAGCAGAAACACGTACTGCATAAGTTCTGCCCACAGCAATGCTATTATGTTTATTTTTGGGTACCCCTCGTCTATGTGGTGGCAACTGTATAGAGTCACAGTTGGTAGTTACAGTGCGGTTTGGATGGATATAAAAGATTTAAGGAATGAGCAAGGAAAATGGCATTGTAGTTATGTACTTCTCTGATTGTGATTCGATGGTCTTGCATCACTAAGGTCATCAGTTTATCAAAGGCGATCTCATTTCATAGTCTATAGTGTGGTTGTGTTTGAAGCTGTTTAACATTCTGGCCTCGAATTCAGGAGGACGCGGGTTTGAATCTCCATCCGGGCATCCAGATTTGGGTTTTCCATGGTTTCCCCAAGTCACTCCAGGCGAATACCAGGATGATTCCTTCAAAATGGCAATGGCTGAATTCCTTCCCATTCTTTGTCCCCAGTCCCATCCCACCTCTAATGACCTTAGCCGTTAATGAGGTGTAAAGCAATAAGTAACCATTGTGTAATTGTATTATCACTAATACAATAATAAAATCTAAAGAGTGTTGTTATTTGTTTGTTCCCTCCATCTATAACTACTTTTAATATTAATAACCATTTTAGTACACAAATATTAGAATGGAGACTTCCTTATCTTTGTTTGCTGAGACTTTCATCAAATTAAAGTTATTAATTCATGTGTTTTTGTTAAGTGTTTTAGAAATCAACTGCTTTCTGACATAGTTCCGTAGTAAGATAAAATACTTAACCAATGTATTTTAGTATAAAGTGTAGCAGTTTAATATATACCTAGTATATATGATTGTAATTGGTTTTTAATGTATCATGTGCCTGTATGTAACTTAACCCATTAATTTTAGCATATACCCATAGGAAATGAACTGATATTATTCTCTTTGTAGGGCAACAATTGAATTTCAACAAAGCCTTGCTCGGTGCCGTGACCAAGAGGATACTGGTGAGGTAGAAAACACATCAGTTATTGGGACACTAGAGTTCATGTGTGCTAAATGTCTGCATACTTACAATACAAAGGATTTGCTAATAAGACATGTGTTCTGCCACGACTCACTTGTAAAAACTCCACGGTATATTTGTAAACATTGTGGTTTCATTTTCTCAGATCTGTTAACATTGTGTGCCCATACACCTTATCATAACAGTGAAATTACTTTAAAGCAAGAAACAGAACTGCAAGTTCTGTGTGCTATTTGTGCACATGTGTTTTTTTCTTGGAGTTCTCTAACAAACCATGTCTTTGAACATGTCACAGCTGTTTCCTGTCCATCATATGTCTGTATCCATTGCCGACAAATATTTAAAAATTTGACTGGCCTTCATATGCACCAGGATTCCACACATCCTACTTCCTCATTTTTGCAAACAAGGTAAGATTGAGCCATCCAATTTTAGTTTCTAGATAATGCTTGTACTTTATAGTTATACGTTTTAGTTTACATCTTCTTTGCTTGATATCAATGTATATTAGAACAAAACTATGTTTCATTATTTAGGAAATGGCTGGAGGCTATGGTACATATAAATACACTCAACCTCCCATGTAATATACCAGTTAACATGCAATCACTGCCTGGTTTCATATATAGGTTTGACCCCAAATCCACTTTCCATAAGAATAAATGGCCACTGACAGACGGTGTTCACACGGAACCCAAAGCACCCAGTTGCTGCCCATGCCATCACCCATTACTCGAATAATTTCAACTCCTGTTTCACAGTGCATGCTGTTAGAGTTGTCCCAAATATCAGCAGAATCTTCTTTCTCCATATTTGAGACCTAACTTCTTCAAAATTTCTATCCTGTCAGTTTTTTTTTCTAAATCAACAATTACCATAAAAGTATCTGTATTTTTCTTGATTTGCACTTCAAGTATTAATCTTATGACCAAAATCACTTCTCTTGTACCACAGTTTTTTCCTATACTCCTATCTTCACCTACTATCTCTGCTACTACCGCTTTTTTATATCTTATTCTGATAAGTAATTTTAAAGTCTGGAATGCCATACTTATAGTGCAGCAGTTCTCACATTTAGCAGCTTGTGTTACCTTCAGAATTGTAAAGATAGTAGTTTTATTAAAATCAATTTGAATCTCTTCTGTTTCATAATTTTTTATATAAGTTTCAATAATCTTTATCTTCCTTCTTCTCCTAGGAGTTTCAGAAGATATGCAGGAATCTCATCAATCCCAACTGCCTTATTGGTTTTCAAATCTTCAAATTGTGTCATGTAAAATAGGATTTCCTATATCATCAAAATTGATGTCACCTTTTTTTCCAGTGCACTGTTTTTAAATCAACACCATCATATTGTTTCTCTCTATATATCTTCCTTTGGTTTATTCTACTTTCTGTGCTTAAAATGTTTCCCATCTGTAGATTTAATATTTATACCTCTTTTCTGTATTTCTCCAAAATTCTGTTTATCTTCCTATGTGCCACATCTATTTTACCATTTCCTTTTCTACTTTTTAACTTTTGCTTTTTTGCATTTACTGTTTATTTGAATTCTAAATTGTCTGTATTGCTTCATCCTGGGCTTTTTTGTTCCTTTTCTCTGATCCATCAACTCCAAAGTTTCTTCTGTGGTCCAAGGCTTCCAGGTGGCTTGTTCCCTAAAGCCTAATGTTTCTTTACCACTTTTGATTATTTCTCTCCTCAACCCAGTCCATTCATCGTCAGTTGAACTCCATTGGAGTTATTTGTTAGCCCCACATCTACCATCTTTGCAAATTTTTCCCTCCTATTAGATTGATTCAGACAGTTTACTTCCAGTCTGTTCCATTAGTATTGCTTCTTTATTCTCTTGAACGTGAGCCTATGAGATTGTGGTTAGTCAATGTCTACTCCTGGATATGATTTACAGTCTAGAACTTGATTCCTGAGTCGGTTTAACCATTATATAATCTACGCGATATTTACCTGTATCGCCGGGGCGTTTCCACATATTGAACTTTCATTCTATAAACTGGCTTCCTCACTCATATCTTTCTCCTATACCAAAATTCCCTTCTACATTAACCACTTTTCCTTCTGTAGCTGCCACATTCCAGTCACCAATGATTATTAGATTTTCCTCCCATTTCATATTTTGGATTAATTCTTCAATTCAAGTGTATGTTTTCCCTGTTTCTTCATCTTCCCTGTGACATTGCCATATACACTTGTACTAACGTGCTTGGAGCAGGCATAGTTTCTACCATCATCATAATAATTCTGTCACTAATCTCACCCATTTTCCTATTCTCTTATTCATTACAAATTCTACACCAGCTCCACCTACAGCTTTTGTATTGATTATTCTGTGTTCCCAGACCACAAATCCTGTGCATCCTTCCAGTTATTCTCACTAGTCCCAATGATATCTAACTAAAGTCATTCCATCTCCCTTTTTACATTATCTAACCTGCCTGCCCTATTCAGATTTCTATCATTCCACACTCCGACTCATAGAATGTTTCTATCTGTTCTAATGGCTCCCCCCTGAGCAGACTCCACTTGGATATCAGATTGGGGGCTATTTCACCTCTGGAATAGTTTACACAGGAATTTAAGAGGATTACAAATCTTTGGAATACCCTTAGGGCTGCCGGTAGTGGCTTCCTGTTGCCTCCTGCATTCCCACGCTATTGATTATTTCTCATTTATCTGCCTTTATGGGTTGTTCCAAAGTTCAAGAGCAAGAGGGTGGCCTGAGCCACTTCCCACTCTTCTGCCCTTCATGAGGCCTTTGGCAAGCAGTGGGTGACTCCTTATACCAGGAGTATTTCAGTCGCCAGAGCCTCATCGCTGCAAACAGGGTGCTCCACGTGAAGGAGGGGTTGACGTTTGGTAGGAAGTGGCTGATTACCCTTACATCTCTATTAGAATTTTATGGTTTACAATATTACTAATCCTGTTGGCATTTAGTATTTATTTTTGTTTGTTTATGATTCAGTCAGATATTACTGTTATTATCAATTTCTACATAAAGTCGATATTTACGGAGTTGATTATACTTAATTCTTTTATTAATATCCAGTATGACAGATGCTTCTTTCATATACTTATGAAATTATATTTCATTTTAGGCTATTGTTTAACAGGATCAGGATAAAAAAATCTGCTAGGACTAGGGATCATTTGAAATGATGTTCTCAAATACTGTGAATTTTTATTTGAGCAGATTACTAAACTTATTTCTTTAAATTCTGTTAGTATGATAAAACTAAAAATAATGTAGATAAAGTACACAGTTTTACTTCAAAACATGTGGATCCTTAAATTGAAATAAAGTCTGCTGTATTTAACATAAATTAATGGACGGTCAGGCTTCATGCTACCTACAGAAAAATAACTTTGTGACATTCCCCTTGATAACAACTGATCTTTAATATTAATGTGCTTAGCACATTCAGTGGTTAATAACCCCAAGTGTCAGTTATACCAGGTGTCTGTAGTATCTAGCAAGAGACTGGCATCACTTTTTCTGAATTCTCATTTTTACTGTGGTGGTTATTTAGTGGCTAGAAATGATTGATTCTAAAGGTCTGATAACAGTTAAAACCAGAAAATTATATTAGATCAATATTCATAATTGGTAATTATAGACATAATATGCCACTATCATCATCGCAGCATAAATGAATGTCGATAATGAGAAAACATCATAGATGTTAATATGAGGGGAAACATTTCAGTTTCCACTACGAAGTATAGCTGAAGTTGCTCATATAGTCTAGGCTGCTAAGCTGTTTTCGAGAATTTGGGCACCTGCCAGGCTAGAAAGGTACAGGGCAGTTGCCATGTCTCTCAATTATGTATATGATGGCGTTTGAAAACTGGATCCCCAAAATATCATGCAGTATCAGCAGGTTCACTGGGCATGGTACCCTAGAGCATTGTATTAATGCTCTGCACTATAAAAGACTTATTGAAAAGAGTAATATTACAATATAACACTGATAGTAAACTTATTAATTAATTTCATTTAATTACTCCACAACACGTATCAGTAAAGAAATAGAACTTGGTATAAATTATGTGCATACACTTTAAATATAATCTCATTTACTAAAATAATTTCATTGACCCTAATATTTATGCGTATTACAGGCTATTTACAATGTAAGAGTTGTAACAACACAATGTATAGTGTCATTTGAATATATGATATTCTATAGAAAATTCACTATGCCTCATGTTTTGTTAATTAAGTAATCTATAATGTATATATATATAAGTATTTTCATCTATAGCTGTTATAACTCAGTAATTATTCAGGCTATTTTTGCTTTTGCTGCCTAATCATTTACAGATATATTAAGACAATTTATGTAATTATAATGCACTATGAAAATAACCTTGCCTACTGAGATGCTGCTAAAATAAATGAATTTGATCTCTGTGTGCTTGATCAACATATTCAGTAAAGTGATTGAATTTTTTTCTGCACAGAGGTGCAAATTGAAAAATATTGAATTACTTAACTATTGTGCTGCATAATGGATGTAATATAAACTACAATTAATGATATTAAACCTAACATAGTGATCCTAGTTTGTATATAGAGCTTATGTCATTTGAACATCAAATCCTATTTATACAAGAGGGTGTTAGTATATCCGAGATTAATAGACATTGACTCCGTTTGACCAATCATGATGAAAGTAGACACATGTATTTATTTTTTATACAGAAGGTTTATGGCCAAAAAAATTCAAAACTACTTTCCCCTTTTTATAATCCTTAATTTTTATACAAAACCACTTTTTTATCTGATTTCGTTGGAACCTGGTACACATATACTTTAAAATAAACAGAAAAACCTAACACCTCTCCCCCTTTATATTTCCTCAGTTTTTATCAATGTTCTCACAAAGCTACAGTCAACACCATTTGACAGATCGCCATGAAAGTTGACACATATATGTATTTTTTTTATGGAGAAGTTTTCTGACTAGCAAAAACTACCCCATTTCCCCTTTTATACCCCTTAATTCGTATGTAAACCAATATTTTTTTCTGATTTCGATAGAACTTTGCATACTTTAAAACAAAGGGAAAAATACATGTCCTTATTAGTTTTTATAAAAACCAAATCTCCCCGTTTCCATCCCTTAATTAGTGTCAATATTCTTTATACAAAGCTACAGTTTCTATCCAATTTTGAAGGAATTTTTCACCCATATACATTAAAACAAGCCAAAAAATACGATATCGATTTTCGACTAGATCAGTCGCCCAAAAAATCATCAAGTCAGTTAGGGCAGCGTGTGTCTCGAAATATGTTCAGAAGATGTGAAATGTGCATTACACAAGAGGGTCAACACTTCCAGCATCTTTTATAAGGTAAGCTAACGAATTACGTCACATTTAAATGCTTAGCACATACAAGTTTATGAAGCGTAATTATTATGAAATAGTCCACGGCCGACGGTCGAACAATGCCGGAAGCTGACCGCTTGCTTGCCGGGAGCAGTTTCTTCCTTGTAGCGCTAACAGTGGGTTGCGTTTCCCGGCGAACGTCCTTGATAAACTGACATTCTATAATCCAGCATCCAATTCACTCCATCTTGAGAATCGTGTGGGTATATCAATGTTTAGTTTTCTTCTGAAAATGGCTGGTGCCAAATTAATAAAACTTAGTATGCATGATTCACATCAGAAATATGAAAATAGTGGGTGGGTAAATGAGTCCTGATTAGACCAGGCAATGTCAAGCACTGTGCTAGTTGTAGGTTTAAAAAGTATTGCTGGTAATATATATTAAATATAGAGGTTTTTTATTAGATTACAGACACTTCTGTATGGGAAAGAGTTGAAGAGTGTGATAGGAGATATAAAAATTGTGATATAGCTTAATTAGTGCATAGTGTTCAGCAAATTTATGGAGTGAGTTATGAGTAAGCATTTAAATATATTTTTCTACACTTTACTCAAGCTTGCTAAAATTAAATAATTATATACATAGTTACATACATGATCTATAGATAATGGAATAGAAAAGAAATGCCAAAATGCATGAAAACTATAAAATAGTGATTTAGTTCATATCCTGTAGATGTGGGGCAGTAACTGTATAAATGAAAGTTCTTTTAATATTATATATAGATTATTAGAAACCTGGTATGTGATTTTCTAATAATAACCATTAGTTTAACTATAGGAATGGTATTATGCTAAATTTACCAGTGTTACTTTGTTTCTAGGTATCATCAAGTCATTCCTGCTCATGATCTGCAGCAGCCTTATGCTTCAAGAATGTGTGGAGAGCCTTTTATGAATTCTGACATCCCAATAACTCATAAAAGTATCCCTGAGATACATCAGCCTTATGCTTGTGAAGTTTGTGGCAAATGTTTCACTGCTAATGGTAACCTTACACAACATAAAAGAATTCATACAGGTGAGCAGCCTTACACTTGTGAAATTTGTGGAAAAACATTTACATGGGCTAATCAATTAGTAGTACACAAAAGAATTCATACAGGTGAGCGGCCTTATACTTGTGAAATTTGTAGAAAAACGTTTACATGGGCTAATCAATTAGTAGTACATAAAAGAATTCATACAGGTGAGCGGCCTTACAGCTGTGAAATTTGTGGAAAAACATTTACACGGGCTGATGAATTAGTAATACATAAAAGAAATCATACAGGTGAGCGGCCATATGCTTGTGAAATTTGTGGAAAAACATATACATCGGCTAATCAATTAAGAGTACATAAAAGAATTCATACAGGTGAGCGGCCTTACAGTTGTGAAATTTGTGGAAGAACATTTACACGGGGCTCATGAATTAGGAATACATAAAAGAAATCATACAGGTGAGCGGCCATATGCTTGTGAAATTTGTGGAAAAACATATAATACATCGGCTAAACAATTAAGAGTACATAAAAGAATTCATACCGGTGAGTGGCCATATGCTTGTGAAGTTTGTGGTAAATGTTTTACTGCTAGTAGTAGCCTTCTACGACATAAAAGAATTCATACAGGTGTGCAGTCTTACACTTGTGAAATTTGTGGAAAAACATTTACACGGGCTGATCAATTAGTAGTACATAAAAGAATTCATACAGGTGAGCGGCCTTACTCTTGTGAAATTTGTGGAAAAATGTTTACACGGGCTGATAAATTAGTAGGACATAAAAGAATTCATACAGGTGAGCGGCCAAATACTTGTGAAATTTGTGGAAAAACATTTACATGGGCTAATCAATTAGTAGTACATAAAGAATTCATACAGGTGAGCGGGCCTTATACTTGTTAAATTTGTGGAAAATCATTTACATGGGCTAATCAATTAGTAGTACATAAAAGAATTCATACAGGTGAGCGGCCATATGCTTGTGAAGTTTGTGGTAAATGTTTTACTGCTAATAGTAGCCTTCTACAACATAAAAGAATTCATACAGGTGAGCAGCCTTTCACTTGTGAAATTTGTAGAAAAACGTTTATAAAGGCTAGTCACTTAGTAATACATAAAAGAAT
>JARYHS010002841.1:0-26211 GCA_031002005.1 Vandiemenella viatica
AAAATAAAATTAGTGGCTTTTTCATTTCTTTTTATATACTTTTAAAATTAAATATAATTTTTGAAAATTTTTTATTATCCAATTTGTTACATAGCTATATATTATTTGCTGGAAAAAAAAGAGTTGCAAATACAATTTTAATGTGTTATTTTATTAAACATTGAGCACCTATCAGATCTGCTTGTTATTTCTATTATTTACAAAATATTTTTTTTGTTTACTTTTCTCTCTGAAATACTGATTCTAAAAATAAGATAGGATAGGGAAAATAAACAGTTACCCGTCACTTACCACAGATGAAGGCAGGAGGGCGAAACACGTAACAACACAAAAACAAAAGAATTACACAATATTTCGACTTTTTAGTCTTACTCATGTTGGAGGCGAGACATATGGCAGGGGGAAAGATGTGGTCATTCGACTTTCCTACTATTGTTATTATTATTAATAATTATTACCCTTGAGGACAGTGTTTAAACTCAAATTATTCATGATTATTTGGTTTTTGTTTGTATTCATCTTCTTCCTCTTGTCTTCCCAAAACCTCTTCATATGTTCACTGTGTTCCTGTTTCCTTTGTACATTCCATTTTGTTCCCGTTTTCTTCTGTATTTTAAATTCTGTGTTCATAATTTTGTTCCTGAATTGTCCCCTTTACCGAGTCATTTCCTAGCTGATCCCTGCATGATTCTAGTCCTCTTCTATTTCCTGGAACCAAGTGGTTTTCCTGAGCGATCCATTTACCACATCAAAGATCCTCTTTGTGAATCTAGTGTCATTCATTCGATGTAAATGTCCATAGAATTGTAATCTACGTCTTCTGATCAAGTCTGTCAATCTATCTGTATGTTCATATAGTTGTTTCATTGGTCTTTTTATCCATATGCCATATTTATATATTGCTCCAACTTCTTTTATGTAATATGATGATTAATATTTTATTAACCTTATAGATTTTTAAGTTTATGTGGATTTGACAAATATAAAATGCTTATATATACAATAATATAGAGTCATTAGGTAACGTTTGTTGTGTACACATGTTCCGAGCCTAATGGCCCATTTTTCTACTCGTGAACAAGGCAGATGCCAAAATATTGTGTAGTTGTTTGTCAGCATAAGTGTTCCCTCTCATCGCATCCATCCACTTTAGTATGTGGTGGGTTAATTTCCCTTTCTTTTCTTATTTATATCACCTAGAAGCCGCTTCCATTTTCCTTAGTTGCATTATATATACAATAAATAATATTTAAGAAAAACTTAACAAAAAAATACCATAACATAAATTTTTGGCTATTAATTTCCATTGGATGTTTTCCTAGATATAGTACTATTTAAGTTCTTTAAACTGGCTCATCCTAATACTGTCTGTAGGGAATTCATAGACTTTTACAGTTTATGTTGCTGGGGGGTCTATAACAGCAAGCAGATGTGGAATTGGAGCAGGGCAGATATCTTCTCGCTTTGGCCAATAAAATGATGGTGAGGGTTCCTAGGGATGCAAAAATTTAATTGTAGCATCCCCTTCTACATCATTGATGTCGGTAACAATCCCAATATACCAATAATTTTCATAGATGTATGCAACATAACATTTGATGTGTAGCTTATTCACTATCACATGTTATGCATTTGTCTTTCAGTTTGTAGGTTAAACTGCTTTTGTCATCACTGCTGATTCTTCTAGCATCCACAGTTCCTGTATTGTCTAGTGTCTTAAAGTTGTGTAAACTTCTAGTGCCCGGAATTGTTGTAATGTATTTAAAACGATTTTCAAGATTAGTCTTTAGAAATAAAATAAATGTTTGCAATTTTATCCTTACAAAAATGAAAAAAAAACACTTGTTGTCATTATTTGTATTTCTAAAGGCTTTTGGAGACTTTCTTTTATAGCTAATCTTTAAAGTGTTCCCCCCCAATCCCATCACATTCAGTTTTGCCATGACAGGGTGGCCACAAAGAAATGATTTAAAAATTCCCTGATATTTCCAGGTTTTCCAGGAAAGTTTGTCATACTTTTCCCTGAATTAGAAATTTTATTCACATAATTATAATATTTGATTACATTTTAATTGAAAAAACTATTACAAAACTCACAAAAATTAAAAAGACATTTTTAATTATGTTTATTTGAATATCATAATTTATTTAATTATTTTTAATACATTGCTATAGATGGTATTTTATAACTAATTAAAAATCTTATGAAAAATAATTTAAAATGAGTAAAACAGAAACAAGCTAATGATAAATTAGCACAAATTAAACTGTTAGTATTTGCTATATCAAAATCATTTAGATTTTTTAAATTGCTCATCAATAACTTGAATCTCAGCTAGAAGTTTAACTTTTTATTTGATGCCAAATGCTTTTTTTTTTATTAGCTACATGTTTTCTTTTCATATCTTCTGATTCAGTTATTTTATCTTTCTCTTTTCAGCGTTCAATTTCTTGAGATAAATTTGAACGCGAGTTATGGTAAGAATGGTAAGATTTTGGAACATCAAGAGTTGCAACATCTCCATTTGTTTCACGTTAAGACAGTCATCCAATAATTGCTGAGCAATTACAGTTTCATATTCTAAACTAAACCTTCAGAATTTACTGAAAAACCTCTCTCAATATTAGCATTGCCACAAGATAAAACCATGACTATCTTTAAAAGTTTTACTATTGACTGGATTAACGTGTCCAAGAATTAATTCATCCCTCAACTGATCTAGGCGTTTACTTGTTCGTGAATAATTTTTTAAGAATTTGCAATGCTGAAAATTGAGAAGATAAATTGTTGAAATCTTAATTAATTTCATCAGCCTTATTACCAATGATCCAATTATTTTCATTCAAAATAGTGAGTAGGCTTTTAGTCTCCTACTTCTGACTTCGAAAAAATGTGCAAGACTAGGATCAAAACACGAGACTCCTTCAGTAAGTGACTGTGTCAACAATTTTCCTGTAAACGCTTTCAAAGCAGGTGTGGCATTTTTCTGCAACTTTAAGATCATGAGATCGGTGATATTTTTAAAAAAAATTTAATCTCTCTTTTAGTACCAAATCCCATGTCAATTTGACTGTACAAAATCAAATTGTTTTCATCAGTTAAGTCTATACTTGATAATGAGTCAACAGACTTCAGTACATCTGCTTTGATAAATCTTTGCATTATACTAAGGAGAACTGTCACTAAAGAGCTGTGAAGAAATCGTGCTATAGGAGCATCAGTTTGATATTCTTGTAGGAATGGTTGTCAGCTGGTAATGACCGAAAAACTTCTAATTTTGCTGGTAGGGAAGGATCTGAAAGAGCCTCAGTTACAATTTTGTAACTAGTGCTAGTCAGCTCTTTTTTATCATGCTGTAAATCCCTCCACCATTTTTTTAAGATTAGGAATAATTTCGATAGCACAAGCAGCCAACTGTAATTTTCTATCTAATGGGCTGCACAAAAATTTTTAGGATAAAGAGTTGATCTTGAATACTCTTAACCGAGCGTGGCATGTCAGTGCGTCTTTAAACAGATAATAAACTGACCATAAAAACTTAACAATATTCCATTTAGTCGCCTCTATTCCACATTTAAATCCTCCATGCATGTTATGAAGACCACAACTGTCCATGTCAAGTACCACAGTATCATTTATTTATCTAATTTTCTGTAGCTCAGCTTTCAATTCTCCGAAAAATTTGTGATTAACATTTGGTCCATCTATTGAGATTTTTAAACTTTTAAGGCTTATAAGGAGTTGAAGCATTTGCTTGAAGGACAGAAGATCTGAAGCTCTTGTGTGACAAAGAAAAGCAGATGTTAAGTATCGTGTACAAACTTCATTCTCTACAGTACTCCAAATCCATTTGAGTTTCTTGACAAACTTTGTTGAGTGACTCATCAAACCCTATAGCAAAATGATTACAAAAAGTTATAGATTCTATCAGTCTACTTTTATAATAAGGAGCAAACCCATGAAGAACTGAGTAGGTGATTTTAGTTCGCTGCAATTCCATTCCCTGGCTATTTGGACTACCGTTGAACATTTTTTTAAAATACTCTATGTCACTTCCCGCTGTGCTCATTGACTTGTGAGTTATCAGTATCTGAATACAGCAAAGTATTACTGCACAGCTTACTTCTTTGAGAAGAAAGGAGCAGAGTGTATTTTGTGAAGCCAGAATTTGTTCTTTTTCCTGACCCGTAACAGGATTAGAAACAGTAAATTTTTCAGACAAACCACGTTTAGTTATCTCATTAATAGTTTGTTGCGACTGACTTAAAAAAAAAAACTTTGAAAAGGATAGACAGTTTTGCAATTCTTAAGTTTGTTAGTATGTTTCATTTAGCATGACTTTTGATAGCTGTTCTATCCATATTAATTAAAGAAAATGTAGACATTGCAAAGCTACATTTTGCACTTTTAGATTCATTTTTAACTTCTTTTAACTAAATATTAAAAATCTGGATTAATCAACCAATCATTTTGAAAGTGTTTTTTTTTTTTTATGGCATTCAGCTACTGGGCCATACAGCCAGCTCAATGTGATTTGTTGCTATTAAGTATTGACACAAGGACACTACAACACGGACAAGACATCCACAGACACAACACTAAACACCCATGCCCTCGGCAGGACTCGAACCGACGACCTTCGGTACGCGGAGCTAGCACTGGTCGTCGGTTCTTGAAAGTGTTTTATCATGCTGAATTCATTAGTCTGAAAATTTTAAAAATTAATATTTTTACCGGTATAATGAAATTAAATACATAAATAGTAAACAATAGTAATAACTTCCAAAATGCAATCGACATCCACCTAATGAATGTTCAAAAATAATTATTAATTTAAAAAATAGCAGTAGAAAAGTTTGATATACTCATAAAAATTAAGAAAAACTTCCATTTGATAATGAACTAAAACCAACGATATTTAGAAAACACTTCCACTTTAAAATTATATGTGACGGCACGAGATGTGTCTCGGTTATTCTTATGCCTCATTTACACATTCGCGCGAGTTTATTCGAATCGAGATAGCACTGCTTGAACACACGGTACGCTCGCATTGGTCTTCTCGCGTAGTTGCTCGCGAGTGCCGCTCGCTTCTGTGGCGGGTGTTTGGTGCGAGTCAAAGACACTCGTTGCGAGCGCTAATACGCTGTTTAAACTGTCGCATCGAATTAACATTCGAAAAAAAACTTTGACGATCGAACACAGATAACGGTAATTAACATTGCGAGAAGAAAATACCAAGAGTTAATGATCAGTAAAATAAATTATTTATACCCTTTAATCGGCTATTTCAGGTGAAAAATAAATAAGCTGAAATGTTTAATGAGAAATTTCACGATTAAAATAAATTAATAACTTAAAAAAATAACAATCTCTTCCACTTAATCATAAAAATTAAGAAAAACTTACCATTTGATAATAAACTAAAATAACGATATTTAGAAAATACTTTCACTTTTAAATTAGATATGATCACACGATATGCGTTTGCGTGTTTGAAAACAGCAGACGAAATTTTATGACAAATGAAGCGATTGTCGCTTAGCTAGCAAACTCAACTGACCAGAGGGCTATCTATAGCTACATAGCATATAGTTGGAGGATTCTAATGCCACTTTCGCAAGAGCTTGTGCGAGTCGAGATAACAATGCTGGAGCACGTGGTATGCACGCCAGTCTTCTCGCGTGGTTGCTCGCGAGTGACGCAACATCGGTGGCGGCTTTTTGGCGCTGGTCGAAGGTAGTCGTGGCGAGTTTTAGCGCGCTGTTTACACTATCGTTGGCTATTTTATGTTAAATGTATATAAGTTTAAGTATCTAATGAGAAATTTCATTATTAAAATAAATTCAAGACGACCTTAAAAAATATCTAAATTCCTAGTAGTCGCAATTGAATTCCCTGATTATTTTCGAAATTACCTGAATTCCCTGATATTTCCATGAAATTTCCCGGTAACATGAAATTCCCTGATAATTCCCGATATTCCCGGTTTTCCCGGTTTGTGGCCACCCTGCATGACTAATGGTGTAAAATGACCATCGGCCTTTTATGTTAAAAGTCTTTTTTATATAGACAAAGATTCATAAAACTGAATCTGTAGGCTTTATACGATCTAATTTTGAAAAATCGTTGACAAATTGAAAGACAAATGCACAACATATGTGGCAGTAAATGAGCTACACATCGAATGCTATGCTGCATGCATGTATGATAATTTTTGGTATTTTGGGAGTGTTACAGACATCAATGAAGAAGGGGATGCTACAATGAAATTTTTGCATCCCCAAGGACCCTCACCGTCATTTTATTTGCCAAAGCGAGAAGATATCTGCCCTTTTTCAATTCCACATCTGCTTGCTGTTATAGATCCTCCAGCAACATCAATTCCCTCTAGACAGTACGAGGATGATCCAAGAAAGGATGAGTCAGTTTAAAGAACTTAAATAGTACTATATCAAGGAAAACATCAAACAGAAATTAATAGCCAAAAATTTCTGTTATGGTATTTTTTAGATAAATTTTTCTTAAATATTATTTATTGTATATATAAACATTTTATATTTGTCAAATCCACATAAACTTAAATCTATAAAGGTTAATAAAATGTTAATCATCATATTACATAAAAGATGTTGGAAAAAATTGAAGTTGAATCCGTATTTCAGAGAGAGAAAAGTAAACAATAAAAATCTTTTGTAAATACTAAAAATAACAAGCTGATATGATAGATGCTCAATGTTTGATAAAATAACACATTAAAAATTTGTGTTTGCAACTCTTTTTTTCCTGCAAATAATATATAGCTATTTTATCAAATTGGATAATGAAATATTTTTCAAAAATTATATTTAATTTTAGAAGTATATACAAAGAAATGAAAAAGCCATTAATTTTATTGGGATTACTGGAGATCGCAATTCCGGCTGGAGTTGACATCACAATACCGCACTGGTGAAACGCAAGACTCCGCTAGAAATTCTTTCCGAAGTACATTTAACGGCTTCATCCTGGTCCAGTCTGTATTACAATTCATCTTACGACTGACTGTATCAGTATTACAACGATATTATTTAATGTTGTAGCGGAATAGACCCATTTTATTTTTTTAATGACAGAACACACTTCTAAGATCATTAGGAAAAAACATTTTTTGGGTTATTATATTCCCTTTAACACACTTTCAGAAAAAATCATGAAAATTATTATTTTTTTCTATTTTTAAAATATTACTTGAAAATTTTTCATATTTTTTATGGAATCCTCATGCTTTCATTAATATTACTGTAATTTCATAAAAATTGGTTGAAAAACAAATTATTTTTACCCTTAATAGGTCAGGTGTGCACTACACACGTGAATCGGTTACACGGGTGGCAGGAGCCGTGTGGAATGCACTGGGTGGTTCTTAGGCTGAGGGAGGAAGACCCGAAACACGATATATAGTTACGGGCAACCCAATCAGATACAACACCGGAATGTAGAAGGAACGTAAAAGAACCTCGACAGTTAAAAGATCTCGTAATTAACTATAGAAGCGTTTGTAACAAACAGCCGAAACTTGAAAGCGTTATTTGCAGCACAGAAGTGGATATCATTATCGGTACAGAAAGTTGGCTGAAATAAGTTCTGCCGAAACTTTTAAAGACAGCATGAACGTTTTTCATAAAGACAGATTACATTCTCATGGAGGTGGGGTATTTATAGCTGTGAATAAATTTCTCCCATGTAATGAAATAGACGTCGATACAATCTGTGAAATCATATGGATTAAACTCAATGTTGTTGGCTCAAAACTCGTCATAGGCGCCTTTTACCGTCCACCCGATTCCGACATAGCTATCGCAGAGGAATTAAGAAATAATGTAAATGGTATAGCTAGCCGTTTTCAGGATCATGCTATGATTCTAGGAGGCGACTTCAATCTGCCTTATATCGACTGGCATAATTACGTTCATATTACAGGTAGCAGGGATAAGGCCACTTCTGAAGTAATTCTCAATTTTTTCTCAGATAATCATCTCGAGCAGCTAGTTAATGAACCTACGCGGTGTCATAATGGTTGCGAAAACATTTTAGATTTGCTGGTTACCAACAGGCCAGAATTATTCACTGACATTTCAACGATCACAGGAATAAGTGATCACAAAGCGATAATTGCGACTATCAAATTAATGACCAAGCGAAAAAGGAGAAAATGGCGGATTGTATACAGATTCAGTAAGGCCTCCAAGGAGTGTTTTAGAACCTACCTGAGGAATAATTACCATAACTTCAAGTCAACAAAGGACACCGTTGAAGAGATGTGGCGTCGATTTATACGTATAGTCAGGGAAGGTATGGAAATACATATACCTAAGCAGACAATAAAGGGGGAGAATGATAGACCGTGGTACACATGTAAAGTCAAAAGATTACTCGAAAAACAAATGAGGATACACCCACGCTCAAGAAGGAAGAGGTGTCGCAGCGATTTAGAAACCTTAGCTGAGTTAAGAGGATGTATTAAAAATGTGATGCGCGATGCCTTCAACGATTTTCATTCCAACTCTCTCTGTACGAGTCTCACAGAAAACCTAAAGAAATTTTGGTCGTATGTACGAAAATTCAATTGTATCAACAGCAATATTCCAGCACTAATTCTTGAAGGATCCGAGGTTAATGAAAGCCACGACAAAGCAAACATACTAAATACTGTACTCAAAAATTCATTTACTGATGAAAATAAGGATAGTATTCCCATCTTCCCACGCCGTGTCGAGTTGGTGATGGAATCATTACGAATAGCTACTGCAGGTATCATTAAGCAATTAGAGCTCCTGAAGTGGGGAAAAGCACCGGACCCGGATGGAATTCCAGTAAGAGTATTTTCAGGGTATGCGGTGGAAATCAGGCCATTTCTGTCTGATATATTCAGTAAATCATTAGAAGAGCGAAAAGTACCTTCAGACTGGAAGATCACGCAAGTAACTCTGATTTTCAAGAAAGGTGATCAAAGTGATCCTGGAAACTACCGTCCCATATCTATAACATCTGTTTGTAGTAGAGTTATAGAGCATATTGTATGCTCAAACATCATGAATTTTCTAGATGAAAATAATTTGCTTACAACAAATCAACACGGACTTTGGAAGAAAAGATCATGTGAAACACAGCTGGCCAGATTTACAGACGACGTAATGAAAGTTATTGATGCAGGTTCACAAGTAGATGCAATTTTTTTAGATTTTCAGAAAGCCTTTGATTCTGTGCCATATAGTTGCCTTTTAGCGAAGCTTCAAGCGTACGGTATATCGGATCAGCTTTGTGAATGGATCAAGGATTTTCTAACTGGTCAGTCGCAGTATGTCATTGTTGAAGGAGAAAGTTTAGATGCTACATCGGGTGTACCTCAGGGAAGTGCAATAGGACCACTTCTTTTCTTAATTTTTATAAACGATCTCGGAAACAAACTGAAAAGCATTTTTAGATTGTTTGCTGATGATGCGGTTATTTATAGGGAAGTAAGGAATTTGGCCGATTGCTTAGAAATTCAGCGTGATCTGGATGTTATTTTGGCATGGTGCGCTGAGTGGCAACTCACACTAAATTGTAAAAAGTGTAAGACAATGAGCATAACTAACAAAAATAACCCAATTGTTCAGAAATATGAGTTAAACAATTCAGTTATTGATTTTGTCGATTCTATGAAATATTTGGGAGTAACAGTACAAAGGAACATGAAATAGGACATACACATTAATTCGTTAATAGGTAGAGCTAATTCTAGGCTGCAATTCATAGGTCGAATCTTGAAAAATTGTAATGAACAAACGAAGGAGATAGCATACAAATCTCTTGTGCGTCCACATTTGGACTATTGTGGTGCCATTTGGGATCCATTTCGTAAGGGGTCGATCGAAAGTATAGAGAAGAGCCACTCGATTCGTGACCGCTTGCTACAGTCATTATGAAAGCATCACAGAACTGATTAGTAGACAAGGATGGGAGTCTCTGGTAGATAGACGACGCATGTTTCGCTTAAACTTATTGGTAAACATGTGTACTCCCACTTTTACTTGCGAGTGTGATGAAATACTTCTTGCACCAACCTATTTGAGCCGGAAAGATAAGATTAGAGAGCCAGTTTGTAGTAATAGTCATCTTTTCCCTTCCGTGCTCCTCTCTTTCAGACTTCCACTAATATCTACACATACCTGATTACCAAAATATGCCTTGTACATGCCCATGACACACTTCACTCTCCTCCTGCTTTTCAATGAATCCCATTCCAGCTCCTCTATATCAGTAACTGATTGGTTCTGCAGTAATATTCAGAGAGAAATCTAGCAGGCCTCGTTTGCACCCCCTTCAACTCTTGCTATGCAAAACGTGGGTACCATACTAAGCTAATATAAGTACTGGGCTAACCAAAGTTTTGTAATCCAGTTCTGTTACTTATCTGATATCTCCCCTCATCATTCTCTCCAACAAGTGAAAGATTTTGAAACCTTTCTCAACTATCCCACAATTGGCTTAACACATCCAATTCTGTCAACACGGGTGGGATATTCTCCACCTGCCCAAAACTGGTCCTAGACTATTGAAATTTGTTTTAACTGCTTCCTTATAATGTCCTCTTCACATTTACCACTCCGGTTTTCCAGAAAAGTCACCAGGAATTAAATTTAAAATGCCGAAATGTGAGAGGAAAACATGAAGAGGAAGGAAGCAGTTAAAACAAATTTCAATAGGTTAGAACCAGTTTCAGGCAGGTGGAGAATATTAGTAATATCTAGATCGCGACACTGCTGCAACGACTTACCGCCTCGCAATGTAAACACTTCCGGATGGAGAGAGTATGACGTCACTACCTTGCTGAATGTGACATATACGTTCTGCTCACAGCTTTAAACATCATTAGCAGGGTCTTCCACGGAAAGTAGTCCATCACTAATACTTCTCATATCAAGAAATCGTTAACTTTGCACGGGTAATACAGGAATAAATTAATTTGCAATGAGGTTTTGATGCGGCCTGGACCACACTGAACTGTAAACACCTTATGGCGGATACCTAATTTCGATGTTGTATCTATCGCTGTTTACATCTTAATGCAGCCCAGACCATAGAGAAATGTAACCATCGGACACAATATTGCTGAAACCCAATTTCCAAATAGTATCTATCACTGTTAGTATGGTCCAGGCTGCATTTCAACCTAGATGCAGACGGTTATTGACGAAATTTTGTTTTATAATTTTATTTCGTATGAATGACTTTAATAGCAATTTCAGCCACGTGAGGAAATATAGGGATTACTGGATATCGCAATTCCACCAGGAGTTGTCATCATAATAATGCAGTGGTCAAACGCAAGACTTTACTAGAAATTATTTTTGAAGTACATTAACGGTTTCATGCTGGTCCAGGCTGTATTACAACCTAATTTCTGCTTGAAAATAATACTTCTTGCAACTGATTACAGCAGTATTCACACGATATTACTGAATGTTGTTGTAGCGGAATCGCGATCTCCAGCAGACCCGAAATATAGAAGAACGGAATAAAATACAAATCAATGGAATTGTGACTAATAACGTTAACGCTAAAGAACGATATCAATTATCAGTTTGGAATATTGTACATATTTTAATAATATTATTAACTGTGCAAGTAATAATTTTCTTTAACTTTTTCAATCCATAAGTTTTTTTTTATTACTATTGGTTATATTTTGTGGCCTAACATGTATTCTCAAATCGATCAAAGGCTGAACACATCACACACGGACCCACAGTGACCTCATACTCTCTCCATTGGGAAGTGTTTACATCACAAGGCAGTAAGTGGTTGCAGCAGTATCGTGATTTAGATATTATCCAAGAATATCCCCTTCCACCTGTCAACACTCCTAACAATCTCTCTTGGTCAACTCACATTCTTTTCCCACCCTAATAGAATTACATTTGGAGCCTAAGAAGCCAGAAGAAGAAATTCTGTAGAAAGGTGATGTAGGACACAGAATCACAGGCTGGGCCTCGAGAATCTGCTGACCTATAACATAATTGTATTTACTGTTCCTCTGGTTGCTTTCTGCAGTACTGACAGTTGGCGCCCTCATCCTTTGATATTAGGTTTCCTGAAAGCATGTCAACTACAGGTATAACAAATTTTCTACTTTAGAAGCATATCTGGTAATAGCCCCTGGGACACATCAAGGAATTGTAGTCTTCATCTGAAAACTGTTGCACACGTTCGTTGGGTGATATTATTAGAGCTGTAAAATATATCAATCCTCACAAACTTCACTCCAAAAGTGCTGTAACGTAAGGCGGCAAGTGACTGGGAGATCGCATATAGCCATGTATAATGATAACGCTATCGTTCCTTCGACTAGGCATATATTATTTATTAATTTGTTTCTATTACACCCATTAAGACAGTTTATAAAGCAAAAACTTCACACAAAATAAAAAAACTGCTGTAACAGTACACGCTCAGTGATGAGAGGACTTCATTTGTTATCATATGGACTTCCAGTGATAGTAGCCTAATAATACGTGCAACAAAATGTATCAAAGACCAAATCAAACCAGCTTTATTATAAAAACAAAATTTATAGTCGATTTGAAGCGTCTATGCCCATTTACATAGACTACACTCCTTTGTCCTAATGCTGAAGCAAGCATATTGCCACACTTTCAACCCAAACATAAGCTACATTAATATTGTCGCAACCTACTTTGATAAATGCCGTAGAAAATTAACATCTTGGGCATAACATGCAGATATGTTTCTTGGCGATGTAATACCTATTAGCATTGGATGTTGCATGTGTGTACGTAAATGAGGCAACCAACGTTCGCTTACGGTTCAGTTTTTTTTTTTTTTTTAGCTTGTAATCTTTTCCGTATAGGCCTATATACCTTTACAGCAACATATTCCCAAGTAATGTCATCCAAAGAACGTGTGCATGGTCATTATACTTCGCTAGAAGGCTTCTCTCAGTCGCTCGCGGTATAGCGTTATGGCACTTTTCGAGTGAAGTTTGTGAGGTAGCTATCTATATATTTTACACCTGTAAGAGCAACATATAATAAATAGTATCACCAAAAGAAAATGTGCAAACAGTTTTCAGACCAAAGCTACAATTCTTTGATGAGTCCCAGTGATTGCACTACTGCCGCATATCTAAATAAGGGTGTCATCTATAGGTGCAAATCCAGAGGTATCATCAGTTATGTGATACTTACAGTGACGTATTGGTGGTGTTCTCTGAACTTGATGAGGTATAAGTATTGGAGGAGCTGGTGGTGGCGGCGGTGGCGGCGGTGGTGGTGGTGGTATCCCAGCAAATGGTGTCACAGGTGGCAAGATTGTTGGAAACACTACCGAGGGGTCACCCTGATACTCTGACACTACAGGAACAGTCTGCTGTTCTTCTAACCTTCTCTGAACTTGATTATAAGTATTTGAGCCTATGACAGCTCGCTGAGAAGGTACAACAGTCAATGCCACCGGAGGGGGTGGCGGTGGGGGTGGAGGAGGTAGAACAGGTAAGGCGATTTCAGCCTCAAACCTGCAAAAATAAACAATTTTCAGCAAATTATACACCACGTTACCATACAAGGGTTAATAAATATTCTACTGATGGCACTACATGGATAATAACTTCCAAACACGCTCTATTTAAAAAGTCAAACAACATTTAACCACTGTCTACAGTTATGTGCATTACTGTAAAGAGAGATAATAGTATTCCACCTGTTCATTTCATCCTCCATAATACGCATTTTCTCGTCATTTATTCCAGCCATCACTGATGTTTTCTCTTGACACAACACAAAACAATCACACTTCTTTAGATGCAACACCACAAACAAAATCCAAAACGGTCACTTCAAAACAAAACACACAGAGATATCACTTTTTAAAAGTATTTCAAAGAGTATCAAAGAAAGAAATCAAAGTCGAAACTATACAATATAGTACATTAATCGTTGGATGTGTGGAGAACCATGGGAAGAACAATCCTATTTCTACTGATTTTGCTTTATATGAGACCTTTGCTCATCCACATGTTTATATTATTAATGGATGGAATAGTTTCGGTTTAGTGAAAAAGAAATTGTAGTTTAAACAAAAAAACAAAAAAACACGCTTTCGTAGTAATGTGAACTAAAAGGTTAAAATTAACTTTAAATATAAAGATTTTATTTAACAGCCATAGAACGTACCACAATTCAGAATAAATTAATGGTTTGAATAATCTTAAAGAAAAATATCACTGATTACAAAATTAACTTTAATGTTTAAAGCATGGAGGAAGGAAATATATGGAGACGACGCAAGAGACCTTCACCACGCATTGAAGTGAAGCAGGGTGGAGGAGGAGTGGGGGGGGGGAGGGGGCAAGGCCGGAGTGGAGGGGGCATGGCCGCTTCCATACAGACACGGGTAATATGTACAAAAACCTCAAGGGGACTCTAGGATAAACGTGAAGCCGCAATCTGGTGATGGATTATTATGTAACTCGATATGGCAAATAAAAAATGAAGAAATAAATTTTTTGATATCCTGCTTAGTTTTCGAGATATTCTGTCCCAAATGTGAAATGGTTTTGGTTGAAATTCAGAAGAAAAAATTGGTCAAAGTCAAATTTGATGATAGATTCTTATTTAAAAAGACGAGACAAATGAAAAATAAAGAATAAAAATTTTCGATATCTCACCTAGTTCTAGAGATATACTGTATCAAAAGTGAGGTGTCTTGAGTTGAAACGGAGAAGAAAAATTTCGCAAAAGTCAAATTTAATGATCGATTCTTATGTAACACGACGAGACAAATCGAAAATAAATAATAAAAATTTTCGATATCTTGCTTAGTTTTCGGGATAAACTGAGATTGGGTTGATATGCGGCCTGGACCAAAAATTAATTCTGCCATAGCTACAATGAATTACATGCAAAATGGATATTTCAGTTTTTTTTACTACCACTTGTAGTTAGGTTGAAATGCGGCCTAGACGAGAATAAAAATAGTTATCTTGATAACATACATCGTAAGCTTAATTGGAAATGGCTGGAGGTAGTTTCCATCGCGATATAAGTTTTGTCACTAACTTGGTTCTCATGAAATTACTAACAGTAATAGATAAATTCTTTGTCCCTTATGAAACAACAAAACCATTCTGGTACAGACTGCATTTAGACCTAACCACAATCTCCATTAAATAGTCAGAATACCGTGGAAACACGTACCGCACGAACGTGTGTATTTAAATCTTATATATATATATAAAAATAGACGTGTTTTTTCCTATATTTCACTTTTCAGCCACCACTACCTAGCACAGATCACTGATGTTTGTGGGTGGAAGTAGCATGGAGTTTCCTGTCGTGCACAACGTTGGCCGAATGCCGATAGCTGTGGGAATGTGGGAGATATAATGATTAAAGTTGGTCAGTGCATGGCGTTTTCATATTTCGACCAAAAACTCGTATCTCCGTATACTTCTCTTTCCTGCCACAACTACATAACATAGACCTTTGGTGTTTGTGTGTGGTAGTAGAATCGTCTTTCCTGTCGTGCACTATGGTTGTTAGATGTCGGTAGCTATGAGGGTGTGGGAGAAATGGGGGTTGAAAGTGGTCGACCTGTGACAATTTCATACTTCTGCCAAAGACAAAAGTGTCATGGTGTATCACTTTTCAGCGAAAACTATAGATCACAGATAATTGGCGTTTGTATGTAGTAGTAGCACAGAGTCACCTTTCGATCACAACAGCGGCCGAATTTCAGAAACTGTGGTACTGTGGTAGATATGGTGGTTGTAAGTGGCCGACCAAGGATATTTTCGTATTTCGACTGTCTCCGCATATGTCACTTTTCTGCCACAACTACATAGCATAGAGCATTGGTGTTTGTGTTTGGTAGTAGAATCGTATCTCATGTAGTGCACTATGGCTGTTAGATGTCGGTAGCTATGGGGGTGTGGGAGAAATGGGGGTTTAAAGTGATCGTCCTGTGGCAATTTCATATTTCTGCCAAAGACAAAAGTGTCATGGTGTATCACTTTTCAGCGAAAACTATAGATCACAGATCTCTGGCGTTTGTGTGTGGTAGTAACACAGAGTCACCTCTCGATCACAACAGCGCACAGTGGGCCAGAATCGCAAAAAGCTGGCCAAAATATAAAAAGTTGTTCAATTTGTACCAAAGTTAGTATGTAAAGGTTATCGAAGTTGCTGAATAAGAATATAATATCAAAAAGTGAAAAAAGAAAATGGGGGATCCAAGATGGCGGACAAATATTGCTAAAAGTCATTTTATTCATATAAAAGTAATTTTTGTGGAATTATCGAGGTTGCTAGAGTTGTTCAATTTTTATCAAAGTTAGTACGTAAAGGTTATGGTTTTGGTTATTAAGAATATAGTATCAAAAAGTGAAAAAAGAAAATGGCGGATCCAATATGGCGGACAAATATTGATAAAAGTCTTTTGATTCATATAAAAGTACTTTTTTGCGATTTATCGGTATTGATGATGAAGATTACGACTTCAAATATTTTAAAAAACAAAATGGTGGATCCAAGATGGCGGACAAAAATTGGTAAAATTCTTTTTATTTATATAAAAGTCAATATTTAGAGGGTGTTGTAGTTAATGGTTAAAAACATAAGCTCAAAAAATGGAAAGCTCGAAAAAGTACCAAATAGAGGATAAAAGATAGTATAAAATATTACAAAAAAGACTTTTATTTCAATTACAGTTTTTAAGTTAGTAAATTGTTTGTGACTATAGTTAAAAGTTGTCATTTTCTTCTTGTTTTTTGTCTTCATATCTTCTTCTTCTGCATCTTCAGCTGAATCGTCATCATCTTCAAAGACTGTTTCCTCAACATCTACATCGGAATCTTCATAATCTTCCGGCACAGGAACTAAGAGGGCAACGGCTTCTGACGACAAACTCTTCAGTTTGTTTGATGATTTGCGCAGAGAAGAAATGTTGAATTCTGTGGTTGCCAACAAGCTCCTGAACACGTCTTACTTACTCTTAAGTCCGGAAAACTTTTTAGAAAAACTTGAGCGATATTGCTTTATCAACTTATTGGTTGAGTCTTGAGCATCCTCCGACAGTTCATATTATTATTAATTTATTTAATACTTATTTATTAACACGTGTTTGAAAGCGTTAAAAAGTAACTCCACAAAGTATGTAGAATATTTGTGTTTCAAAAAAATGTACTTTTTCATAATTATTAATGAAAAAATTAACTTAATATTAATAATTTCATTTTTTTAAATAACCAAACATTTTGCAAGCGTCTCTTTAAACGTGGTTCAAAGCCGGAGTTGGTACTAGTAGGTGAATTTGAAGGTTAACTTACTAAGGTAATAATATATACTTGCGGACACAGTGCAAAAGAAAGCGGAATATCGTGGAATTCGTAACTTATCTCTATTTTTTTAAGCATATTTTAAAATTTTCTCGCGCATTTTCCGGTATTAAGTTAATTAAAAAATATATGTGTAATTAATGATTTAATAATGACATAAATGTATTTTAATTAGTACATACTGCCTGGAACACCGTCCATATTTAAAATATTCGTTTCACTAACACAGAACACAAATATTTATCTTTAACGACAAGACTATTTTGTAGCCTGGTCGGCTGCATGCACCGCTAGCAATGAAGTGCCGACTTTGACATGAAATATAAAGGAGGAAATGAACAATTGATCGTCCAAACAATCGGTATTCAGTAGTTCCAACATTACTGTAGCCAACCTGATAGTCGAAAATTCCCATCCAGAAACCTTTTTTTTTCCTTTTTGGCCACGTTTTCTAGATTCTGGCCCACTATGCAGCGGCCGAATTTCAGAAACTGTGGTTGTGTGGGAGATATGGTGGTTGTAAGTGGCCGACCAAGGATATTTTCGTATTTCGACGAAAGGCATGTATCTCCGCAGATTTCACTTTTCTGCCACGACTACATAGCATAGAGCATTGGTGTTTATGTGTGGTAGTAGAATCGTGTCTGTTGTCGTGCACTATGGTTGTTAGATGTCTGTAGCTATGGGGGTGTGGAAGATATGGGGGATGAAAATGGTCGACCTGCGGCAATTTCATATTTTTGCCAAAGGCGCATGTGTCACGGTGTATCACTTTTAAGTGAAAACTATCAATCGCAGCTCACTGGCGTTTGTGTGTGGTAGTAACACAGAGTCTCCCATCTACATCTACATCCATACTCTGCAATTCACAATTACTGTGGGTGGCAGAGGGCGCTAAGCACCAATCCTTTTTTAGAGTATTCCAACCCCGAATAGAATGAGGAAAAAAAGAATACATAAATTTATCAGTACGGCATCTGATCTCTCGAATCTTATCCCTTCTGTCATTGCGACCTAAATAGGTTGGCGGAAGAAGTATTTCGTTGCACTCGTAAATTAGACTTTTTTTTTTTTTTTTTTTTTTGTAACAGTTTAACGTCCCTTTTTTTAACAACGTGGTCTTCAGAGACGGGAAAGGACGGGGGCAAGGAATGGGAAGGAATTCGGCCATGGCCTTTTGAAGGAAGCATCCCGGCATTCACCTGGAGTGATTTGGGGAAACCATGGAAAACCCAAATCTGGATGCCCGGACGGGGATTCGAACCGCCGTCCTCCCGAATGCGAGGCCAGAACGCTATCCGTTACACCACCACGCTCGGTCGTAAATTAGAGAATTTCGCATATTCTCCAACAAATTTAAACTAAAACGACGTCGTCTGTCCGCCAAACAATCCCAGCCTAACCCACGTATCAACTCTGTGACACTTACATAAGGACTGTAACTAGCGGTCACGAATCGAGCGGCTCTACTCTGTACTTTCTCTAACGTGTCAATCAATCCCTTGCGATACGGATCACAAATTGCACAACAGTATTCCAAATGCGGACGCACTAGTGTTTTGTACGCTATTTCCTTTGTATGAGCATTGCAGCTTCTCAAAATACGACCTATAAAACGTAGTTTAGAATTAGCTTTGCCTACGACGGAAGTTATGTGCAAGTCCCATTTCATGTTGCTTTGTACTGTTACGCCTAGATACTTCAGGGAATCGACCGTGTCACCAACTGAACAACGTTGGCCGAAATTCGGTAACTGTGGGAGTGTGTGAGATATGGTGTTTGAAATTGGTCGATCATGAATATTTTAGTATTTCATCCAAAGACTTGTGTGTATCCGTAAATTTTACTTTTCTGCCGGAACTACATAGCGCAGAAGACTGGTATTTGTGTGTGGTAATAGTATCGAGTCTCCCATCGTGCACTATGGTGGTTAGATGTCTATAGCTGTCAATATGAATTCTTTACAATCACGAACGAAGTCGTGGGTACCAGCTATTTGATAATAATTTTCGTTTAGGTAAAAAACGTATTATTTATTATAGATGCCGATTTCCTCTGTCCTATTATTTTGTCTGCTTAAATGTTTCTGGCACCAGTTTATTTTGCCTTCTTTTTTGACATGCCTTTGCTGGCGTAAACTGGCCTAAGTTGTACCTCTAGCAAAACACGAGCAGCTAAAGTTATTAGAACCCAAGAATCGGATGGCCATGCTGAAGAAAGAAGAAAAGACCAAGCTGAAATAAAGCTGCCCTTAGTTAACACTCCCTCCGTCACATCCCCTCACCTTCGTTTGTCTTTCTGTTTTTTAGTATGTTGGAAATTGACTCACTTCAAGAGACAGGTAGAATGATATAGTGATGGCTTTCCGGTCATATTATGCCGACTCGGTGTTGTTTGTGGCAAATCCTTTGCTACCACAACTTTCTATATTCAATTCTGGCAAAGAAATTCTTAATCCAAGCGTACGAAGTCGCGGGTATCGGCTAGTTATAAATAAATATAGTTAATAGTTATTTTTTATTGTAATAGTAATTCGAAACTCTAAATTGTAATACATTTTACTACTGTGAGCGTTAGTGAGTGTTTTTATTCGTGCAAAAAAATTTATTTGTGATTTAGTGCTTTGGTCTGTTCCGTTTTACTTTCTGTGTTTGTTTACATTTTTGAACGCTCGGCTTAAGTTCAGATTTTTGTTATAGAGCGAAAATATATTTAGATGAAGCTTACTTGTGAATTAATTTAGCAGATTTTTTGTAAGGTTAAGTTCAACAAATTTTGTTTCTCGTATTGTGTACTTTGTTGTAGTTAGTTTCTTATAATCATGAGTGAAAAGTGTGGACATTGCCGTAGATTTTTGAGGGTTGGAATTTTTTGCGAAGGGTGTGAGAAATGGTTTCAGTGGGGTGCGATTTGTAGTGGCGTCGAAGTTGGGGAAATTGAGGAGGCTCTCCCATGGTTTTGTAAAGATTGTTTCAAAAGTAGGAAGATATTGGAGCAGGTGGAAAGGATTAGTGCCCTTCAGGTTGAACTGATAGAGGCTAGAAAGGATTTGGATAGGCTGTGCAGGGAGGGAAACAGAGATGCTTGGGAACTGGTGACAGGGAAAAGGGCAATCAGAACAAGAAGGGCTTCTGATTCTTTTGTTGTTGGGGTGAAAAATAGGTTTGCCCTGTTGCCAGAGTTAGACAGGGATGAGCCTTCTGTAGTTGTAGGTGTAGGTAAAAAGCAGCAGACTTGTAGGAAAAACTGTGTAGTTAAGTCTGGTAGGCAGGGATTAGGGAAAAAGAAAGTCTTGCTGCTAGGTAGTAGCCATGGACGAGGTGTTGGGCCATTGGTACAGGAAAAATTAAGATCAGGTTTCCAGGTCATGAGTTTCTTCAAACCTAGTGCTAGTCTTGGTCAGGTAGTAGAAGATTTAGGTTCTTTGTGTAAGGATTTCACAGATGAGGATCATGGTAGTGATAGTGGGAGGAGCGGGAAATAGTTTGGGCAGGAATGATAGGTATAGTTTCAGAGATGACCTGGAGAAAATAGCAGAAGCAACGTGCCACACTCGGGTCAGTGTGATGTCGGTCTTGAGACGCTATGATCAGCCACAGATGAACTCTGCTGTGAGGCGAGTGAATCTGGAACTGGAACGGTATCTTATGTCTGATATTGGCTCTGGCATGGGCTTGGTACCTGTAGATGCTATTGATAGGTGGGATTATACTAGGCATGGCTACACCTCAATAGTAGAGGGAAGGGGGTTCTTTCAGATCTCATAGCAAAACAATTAATTGGGGCCACAAATTCACATGAAAAGATTCCTGTTGTTAATGGTGTTAGGGTAGCTCCTTTTTTTAGATTAGGATCATGTATTAGGCAGAGAGTTTATAAAAGAAATTAGTTTTAAACAATAATGAGTTTTCAGATACCAAAATTTAAATAATTGTGTAGGGATAATTTATTACATCAGAATATTAGAGGGTTAACAAATAAAGTGGATGAATTGCTAGTCCACATAAATGAATTAAATGATATCAGTAGAATTGATGTTTTATGCTTGTCTGAACACCATATAACTGCAGGAATAGGTATGTCAATGTAACTGATTTTAATTTAGCTTCTCATTATTGTAGAACGAACTTGGAGAAAGGAGGAGTTGTCACTTATGTTAGAAATGGTTATAGTTTTGAGGATATAAGTATTAGCAAATATTGTGTTGACCAACATTTTGAAGCCTGTGCTACACAGCTAAGATTCAATAATGAAATTTTCATAATAGTAACAGTATATAGAGCACCATCGGGAAACTTTTCTTTTTTATGAACCAGTTTGAACTCTTATTAACATTTTTAAGCAGAAAAGAAGTCAACATAGTAGTATGTGGTGATTTTAATGTAGATTTTCTAAATAACTTACCCTGTAAAGTCATGTTAGAATCATTAGTCAGTTCATTCAATTTAACTCAGGTAGTTAATTTTCCAACTAGAATAATGAATAATAGTCACTCAGCTATAGACAATGTTTTCCTAGATACCTCAAAATTCAGTTATACCATCAAGCCATCCATCAATGGACTTTCGGATCACGATGCCCAGTTATTAACCATCAACACTTCAATAGGAACTAGCACTAAGAGTAATGTCTTTAAACTTCAGCGTGTAATAAATGATGAGTCAGTTACTTGTTTTAGAAAGTGCCTGAATACCACAAACTGGGAACAGGTATACAGTGCTCAAGGTATGGATGAAAAATACAACATTTTTAGTAACATTGTATTAAATTTCTTTGAAAGTTGCTTCCCCTTGAAAAAGTGTCATGCTTCTCAAAAAGAACAAAAGCCTTGGATAACTATTGGCATTAGAACATCATGCATTAATAAAAGGAAGTTGTATATTGCCTCTAGGAACAGTGAGAATGCTAATGTTAAAACACATTACAAACAGTACTGCAAAATACTGAAAAAGGTTATTAAAGAATCTAAAAGTATGTACTACAAACATAAAATTCATGATTCTGAAAATAAAAAAACAATATGGGACATTGTAAAAAAGGAAACAGGAAAGAGTAATGATATTTTTGTCAAAGAAAATTCAGTAGAATCTAATTTCTCAATTGCTGATAATTTTAATAAACATTTTTTATCTGTTGCTGATAAGTTGACTGCTAATAGCTCAGTGACACACAGTATGGATTTTGTCAAAAAAGGCTTCCAAGAAAAATTTAACTCTATGTCTATAAATTAGCTACTCCAGAAGAAATAAGAAAAATTATCAAATCCCTTAAGAGCAAATACTCAAGTGGTTATGATGGGATTTCCAGCAGATTAATTAAATTGTGCTCCACAGAATTAAGTAATATACTAAGTTATCTATTCAATATATCTTACTTGGGGTACTTTTCCAGAAAGGCTTAAGTATGCTGTAGTTAAACCACTCTATAAAAAGGGAGATAAGGCAGCCGTATCGAATTACCGACCAATTTCATTACTAACAGCCTTCTCCAAAGTTTTTGAGAAAGCAATGTACAATAGAGTTTATGAACATCTAAAAAATAATAATATTCTAACTAAATCACAATTTGGTTTTCAAAAGGGTCATTCAACAGAACAAGCTATATTTGCATTCACTGACAATATTTTAGAAGGAATAAATGATAAATTAATTCCTGTGGGAATTTTTTGTGACTTATCTAAAGCATTTGACTGTGTAGATCATAAAATTCTGATACAGAAACTTAAGTATTATGGTATAGATGGCATTGTTAATAAATGGCTTAGTTCTTACCTTCTAAATAGAAAACAGAAAGTGTCAATGGAGAATTTTAAGGCTGCCTTAAGAGGTCCACTGTTTTCTGAGTGGAAATTAATCAGATGTGGAGTACCTCAGGGTTCTATATTGGGGCCACTATTGTTTTTAATATATATAAATGATCTACCCTGTGTTTCATCTAAAAACTCAAAATTTGTCCAATTTGCAGATGACACAAACATAGGAATTAAAAACACTCCAGATTTATCTACAGAATATATTTCAAATTATGTCTTTGAACTGATTAATAAATGGTTTACAGCTAATGGCTTGTCTTTAAACTTTGATAAAACTCAGTATATGCAATTCAGTACATCACACAGATTAACACCTGACATAGACATAAAATTTGCAGGCCAGTCCATTCAAGAGGTAGATAGTGTGAAATTTCTAGGTTTGTATTGATCATAATTTAAATTGGAAAGTACATGTTTCTGACTTACTAAAGCGATTGGGAGCAGCCACATTTGCAATTCGTACAATTTCAGCTTTAGGTGATCTCCGTATGAGGCAGCTAGTTTATTTTGCTTATTTTCACTCCTTATTGTCATATGGAATAATATTCTGGGGCAATTCTACCCATAGAGAAAAGTGTTCAGAGCCCAAAAGCGTGTAATAAGAATATGTGTGGGGTTAGCAATAGAACTTCATGTAGAGAGCTGTTCAAGAAGTTAGGGATTTTAACATTAGCATCTGATATATATACACATTAATGTCCTTTGTAGTCACAAATTATACTTTGTTTGAAACAAATAGTAAAATACACAAATGGCACTAGAAGTAAAAATGATCTTCACAAGACTTACAAGTCATTGTCATTTGTTCAAAAAGGGGTCCGATATTCAGGGATACATATCTTCAATATGCTCCCAACACATATTAAATGTCTAGTAGATGATAAGAATAAATTCAGGAAAAAATTGAAAGAATTTTTAATTGACAACTCCTTCTACTCTGTCGAAGAATTTATTTCTAAGGTATCTAAAAATAACTGCCAGTATCTTGTGTAAATATAGTTCAAATAATTAATTTACCATGTATGCTATGACTGTACATCTCCTGGTGTAGTTTGTTAGTAATGTTTAAGTATATATATTAGTACCATATATGTTACGACTGTACATCTTGTGGTGTATGTATTATTTTTTATTTTTTTTAATGTACCATATATCCTATGACTGTACATCTTCTGGTGTATGTATTATTTTGTAATGGAAGTGTTTAATGTACCATGTATACTATGACTGTACATCTAGTGGTGTACTTATTATTTTGTTATGCAACTGTTTATCTGTAAATTGACAACTTTCCACATCCCACAGAGCCAGTCTCTTATATTGGGATCAATGGAAAATGAATGTATGTTGTATCGTATTGTACAGAATCAAACTATGTAGACATAGCCACACACGCGTATTTGAATCGCAAACTGTATTTGCAGTAACAACATCGTTTGCTTCATCAAGATTCCTAGATTGCATAGCATAATTTAACACATTTCATTTCATCATACAGTATAAATTGCAACGTGACGAAAGAAAGCGTAATACTAAATTCACTGAATCGCGATGTAAAACACACCCCCTTAAATCTCATTTTACACTCGTTAAAAAGTAATGCTAGTCTATTATGTGCAAAATAGCAAGGTATGCTGATTTTCTACACTACACCAACAAAAATTTGAGAACAAAGTCATCCCATTGAGAGCTATGACCAAATATTTATAGACAGGCAGCGAAGTTTGCAACTTCTACAGCTCACTTCAACAACGATAATAGAATTTAACTTACTTATGAAATGATATTCCAGGTTCTTCCTGTCTGGCCTATTTTGTTGCAACCGTACGCAACACAAGATGGCATTATAAAACACTTATAACATTACAAAATGAAATAATCACTACATCTAACACAATTGTGAACATCGCAATTGTTGGAAGCGCAATACCGCTGCTGCCGCCATGCGGGAGAGTTTAGAGCCTGCTTCACTGATTTAACGTCACTTCTCTCCATATATTTTCCTTCCTCCATGGCCATTATCAGTTATCTTATATTTCTTGTCGCAGGCTGTTTGAAAAGGTAGAGTCATTGTCAAAAGTTATGTAGAGATCACCCCAGCAAGAGCATCAGATTCTTGGGTTCTAATAACATTAGCTACTCGTTCACTGCTAAAGCTATACCTTAGGTTTGCGAGGTATGTCAAAAAGAAGACAAAATATACTGATGCCAGAAAATTTTAAGTAGACACAAATAACAGTGTGGGGCAGCGCGTATCACATCCAAACTAAACAATAAGTTTCGTCCAGAGAGATTTGGTGGTCCAGTGGTTAAGATGTCTGACTGAGGATCGAAAGATCCCCTGCTCGAATCCTTGTCTCGGTGGAGATTTTCATAGGCCCTTAATATCACCATCGCCTCTGGCACTTATTGCTGATTACTGTGAAGTACACCAGAACACTTACATGATTCGGATTCCACGTTAAACTGTATGTTACCTGTACCCGGTAGTACTGCTGGAGTAGGTTAAGGTGCCTACCACATGGGCGAAATGCGCAGCCAATAGAAAACATGTCAACAGGCCATTATGACCACACGGAATTAATACTTTATTTAAAGTTTTGTCAGTAAATGAAATTTACTAACAGATCATACTCTAAGGGCAAGAGAAGCATAGCCTGAGGGACCTATGTAACATTACAGACCGAGGCACACATCCGTCTGTCTATCACCATTCAGTAAGTTATCAAAATTTCGTGACAAAAACTGCTATTCACGCCGAAAAAAGTATCCTGTGCCCTTTGTAAAGACACAAGTATTTTGATGTCAAATTTCATCAATATCAGTATAGCCATTTAGTCGTTAACACGTAAGATACAGACAGAAACTTATTTCGCATCTATAAAATTATTAGTGTAGATAATACTCAAAGAGACTGCATGATGAACAAAGTTTGAGCGATCATTATAGCTTAGAAAAGTAACTGCGTACGGCATTGTTGGCCGAGAAATCCCAACGGATCTGTCACCCACCTACGATTTG
>JARYHS010002842.1:0-22674 GCA_031002005.1 Vandiemenella viatica
TTTTAAAAGGTAGAAAGCAAAAAGTTATAGTAGAGTAACGGGCAGTCTATAAATTGGAGTTTAAATTGGGAGTTTTGGTAATTTATTCATTGAATATTGTAAGTTGCTTGAAGTAAGCGGACAGTGCAGTAGTGGGAGACCGTCTTGTCTTGATTTTTTCTGGAAATCCCCAGGTTCAGCCAACGGGAAGCATTGTCGGGATTTTGAATCAGCCAATCAGAGTGCAGGAAGGCGTGGTCAAGTCCCGGAGCAAGGTGGCAGCAGCGCACAGCGGTGACCTCAATCTGAGTGGGTATTCAGCGAGATACCGCTACTTGATAATTAGGCCACCGCAGCAGCGTACAGCAATAACCTCAATCTGTGCAGGTACTCAGCGCTACGTATTTCGGTCTGTACCCTTACACAATAAGTAGGACGCCGACGGCCGGACAGCCCAATCTCAATCTGTGCGGGTAATCTGCGTTATTTCTGTCTGTATCGCTCAACGATAATTAGGACGCGCCGAATGCGGCGCAGCTGCTTGCTGGTATAAATAGCCCTGTCCTAGCATGCCTCAGTGTTAGCTTCTCGATCGCTGTGTGAATGTATCATAGAATTGTTTTCTCGATTGCTAACTACAATAGCTCAGTCGCTGTCTGATGCAGGTAATGTTTTATTACTTTAAATAATAATTATCGTGTGTGTATATTACTGTTACTACATACGCAATTATTTTATAGATCTCCCCGTGCTCTCTGCCAAGGATATAGAGAATTTTTTCGCAAACTGTAAGTTAATTCCTTTTTTGTTAGCTGTATTAGTTTAAACTTTAGATATATATTAAGATTGATTTTTTTTATCTGTTTCAGATCTTTCCACTCTAGAGAATAATTCCAATGAAACACCAGTGAGTGGTAAGTTTTGATGAAATTAATTTATTTACTGTATATATTTTCTCATGTGTTTGGTATTAAAGATTCAATTTTTTTATTTTTTGGTTTCCCTGCGAATACTTTTGATTTGGAGCCTGTGAGGGTAAGATTCGCATTAATTTAATTTATTTGTCGAAGATACTTTGCTTATTTAATACTAAAAAAATTGTATTTTGTTACAGATCCGCCTGTCACCATCACTTTTGAGATGGCACAGCACTTTGCAAATTGTAAGTTAAATTATGTTTTCTTAACAGAATTAGTTTAAAATTTAACTATCTATTAAAACTGTTTTTTTTCTATTTCCCCCATACTGTCCTCAGTCAATGGAGGTAAGTTTTAATTCTTTAAAAATATTTACAGTATAGAAATACTGTAATGTGTGTGTCTGACTCCGTCTATTTGTTACAGATATTACCGAACAGCCTCCGGACTTCAATGATGAACCAGTTGGTTTCTTTACTAACGGTAAGTGTTAAAAGTTATTTTTGTTTTATTAACATATAAGTATCTCTGTCTGAAACGCTCTTTGTTTGTTACAGGTGTACCAGAGATTGATACAGAAATAAATACAGTTTCGGATGATGGTCCATCCAAAAGGATGAAAGTAACAGGTAATGCATTTTCATTTTTTTTTATTGATTTCAGCGTTATACTTGTAACTATGAGTCTAAATTTTGTTGTTTTATATTTGCAGATGGCTATGAACCAATGTCACCGAAGGACCTGGAAGCTTTTTGGGGCATACCGACATTCACAGCAGCGGTCGACATGCCTCATGCAAGCACCAACGCGTGGGCAGACCTAATAGGCAACCATCGGTCATCCATTGAGCCCTCGTCCCAGTGGCTGCCCAATACGCAAGCAATGTGGTCCGGTGTTAATGTGGGGCAAGCAGGTACGCCGGATGCTACGCGTCTAAAGCCAACTATCAGGGCTAGTGCTTACAGGAATAGGTTAATTCATATGTTCAAAATTCAAAATATTTTAAAGACCCACTCAGGGCATGTTTTGACATTGTTAAAAAGCATATTTCCGCTATTGTTTCAGATCCTTCAACTTTGTCTATAAAATATCAGGTGGGGTTGGATTGCCTTTTCAAAATTCAGAAGAAAGCTGACATTAACTTCACCTGTATTTGTTTTATGGCCAAGACGCGTGAACTCACATTAAGCACTTCCCTGGAATAATGGTACGAAGTCTATGTGTTTCAAGATATACAGAAGAGATTTACTGAATTCCAGGATAGGGATAATGGTAAATGTCTCGAACAAATCAATTCCCTGGACATCCATGTAGCTAAATTCGAACCGCTGTATGGGGGCTCTTCATTTATAGCACTGCCATCCTATGTCCAAGCAAAGGAAGCAATTATCAATGTTCAAAACAGTGATGATCGTTGTTTTCTTTGGACGTTCCTGGCATTTCGTGAAAAGGTGCATGATAACTCACATTTAGTTAGCAAGTATAATAAAGTACGTTTCAAGTACGAATTAGATTTTGCAATCATTGACTTCCCTGTAAAATTGACAGAAATTTCTAAATTTGAGATTCAAAATCCCGAATATTCGATCAATGTCTACGGCTTGGAACCAGTAGGTATAAAACATAAAGTTGTAGGTCCCTTCCATCATGCTGCAGTCAAACGAGATTTCCCTATTAACATGTTGTTGGTGACAGAGGGTGTCGATAAGTTTCACTACTACTGGATAAAGAACTTGTCACGGTTACTCAGATCATCAATAATAAAAAATACATCTTCAGTCTTCATATGTGGTAGATGTCTGCAGCATTTTAGTAGCGAAGATTGAGATTGAATGCGCTAGGGTATTCGCTGTAAGAGTCAACCTGCCCAGATACGAAAACAGAACTTAAAGTTTAAAGATTTTGTGCACCAACAGCGTGTACCATTAGTCGTTTACGCGGACTTTGAATGCTTGTTGAAACCCTTTGATACGTGCATACCCGACACCAACGCCTCTCACTCAACAGCAGTTCAGAAACACACCACGTTTGCCGCGGCCTACCAGGTCGTTTGCGCATACGAACCACAGTTGAACCGATTCGACTCATTCTTGGAGAAAAACCCTGAGACGTGGCTGGTGGAACAACTCGTGTAACTGGCGCGTGAGGTTCATGGAATTTACAAGGCGGTCACATCTTTCGTAATGTTGGCTGACCATGAAGCACAATTACCAGTGCTACGGTATACCACATCTGTTGTGACGGCTTTGCACCGGGAGCCGTTAAGGTTATTGATCATTGCCACATCACAGATGCATTCAGAGGGGCTGCACGCAATAACTGTAATTTACAGTACAATAATCAAAGGTACATACAAATCTTTTTCCATAATTTGTCTGGTTTTGATGCGCACTTCATTTTTAGGGCCTTAGCACACATCGAAGAAGATGGGATGGATGTCCTACCCAACAACACTGAACGTTACATTTCGTTTTCTAAAAAGATTAACCGCACGTCAATCACATTGTGGTTGCTGGACTCGTACCATTCCATGCAGTCGTCATTAGATAAGCTAGTTGGAACCTTTGAGGACCGTTTTACATACATTACACCGAGAAGTTCCAACTAGTTAAGTGAAAAGGAGTCTTCCCTTATGAATACATGGATTCGACGGGTAAGGTCAAAGAGACCACGCTCCCTCCAAAGTCTAAATTTTATAGTTCGTTGCCAGAGTCTGGAATTCCGGATGAGACTACGAACAAGTGACACAAGTATGGCGGATTTTCCAGATCGAAAACTTGGGTGAATACGCAAGTTTGTACATGGGGACAGGTGTACGGCTCCTTGCGGATCTGTTTGAAAAATTTATGGCTGTATGTTTGGTGAAGTACATCCTGAACCCCGCCCACTATTTCACAGCTCCAGGCCTTTCGTGGCAGGCTATGTTAATGAGAACGCGTGTCGAGCTGGATCTTCTGACAAATGTCGACATGCTTCTCTTTTTCGAACGTGGAATTCGTGGTGGTATTTGCCAGAACGTCCATAGGTACGCCAAGCAAGCATGGCGGAGTACAACCACGAGGCAACAGAAAATTTCATCATGTAATTTGATGTAAGCAATCTGTACAGTTGGGCCATGTCTGAGTATCTACCCTCTGCAGGGTTTCGACGGTTATCGGTCGAGCAGATTGCTAGCATAGACTTCATGAGCGTAGCGGCTGACTCGCCTAGGGATGTCGTTTTAGAGGTAGATCTGACGATTCCCCAGGATAAACTCGACTTTCTAGCAGAACTACCGCCAAGTGCAGTCGACAAAGCAGCCCCTGGATCTACTTTCCCCAAGATGATTACTATATTGGAGGATGTGATTCGGTATGTTCTCCATTATCGAGTCCTCCAGCGATGTGTAGGCTTGGGGACGAAGTTGGGCACGGTACACAGGGTAATATCTTTCAATCAGTCACCGTGGTTAAAAGAATACATTTGTCTCAAAACGTGTTCTCGTCAGTAAGCCAAGAGAGACGTTTTCAAACTTATGAACAATTCAATTTTCGGGAAAACAATGGAGAACATTAGAAAACACCGCGACGTGAAATTGTGCACAGGTTTGGCAGGCCGCCGCGGTGCCCGTTAATACGTAGGTTCACCACACTTTAAGCATATGACTATTTTCGAGAAAGACTTTGTGGCTCTGGAGATGGCGAAAGTGCGGATACTTTTCGGGATATGCATTCTCGATCTGTCTAAACTGCGGATGAATCGATTTCACTATGAATTCACAATTCCACAGTTTATACACCCAATATTACTTTATAAGGACACAGACAGTTTCATTTATTTGGTGATCCTTATGAAGTAACGAAACAAAACAGGGAGTAATTCAACACGTCTGGATATGAACTCAATTATCGTTTCGATATAGAACCCTATAACGAGAAGGTTGTTGGGGTTATGAAAGATGAGGCGAATGGTTCCCTCATTGTTGTGTTTGCGGGTCTAAGGTCGAAGATGTATTCAGTCCGACTATAATTCAACCAGACCTTAAGACGGGCCAAGGGTCTGGCATGAACAATAACAAGGAAACTCGCCATAGCAGATTACATTAAATGTTTACATGTAGCACCACCCATTACACATGGATTAAAACAGAAGATGACAGAGAAAAGCTACAAGAGGATTTAAATAGGATTTCTAGCTGAGTAGTTAAATAAGGAATGTAAATAAATTCCAAGAAACTCAGCTTATTAGGTACATGGATAAAAAAGGAATTATGTTCTATGATTACAGGGTAGAAAGGGAATTACTTGTTGCAGATCTTAACTGTAAATGTCTTGGCATAACTGTTGACACTAAACTCAATTGGGTAGTACACAATGGACAGGTCGTAGGAAGAAATTTCAAAATATTCATTTATTGGAGTGGGAAATGGGTTACAAAACCTTGGTCGGAACCGCTGTTTTCTTATATTGGAGTGGTGTGGCACATATATTATGCGTATCAAATTCAGGACTTGGAAGGGATACGAAGCGGAGCAGCTAGGTTTGTTTGCGAAAATTACCGCACAATATAATCAGTAACTGATATGATGAAGCAACTGGATTGGGAGTTATTGAAAACGGTGTGTGAAGAGAGTGTTTGGATAGTTCATGGCGTATAATCACGATAATGCACGAATAGTTATCAGTAGTAGGATTAGGAGTTGTGCATGGAAGGGAAGAGATGACCGTAATTAGAAGCTGGCACTTGAATTCAGGCGATAGATAATTGGAAAATTTTCTTTCGTAGGTAAGTGAGACAGGTATTTAGTAAATAACTAAGAGAAAAATGTACAGTTAACCAAAAACACTAAGGGAGAATAAAGTTGGAAGTCGTGATGGGCAGGGGAAGGTTAGGGGTGAAAAATCATGACATGGGAAAGATGGAGATGTAGGGAAATCACCACCAGAGGGGGTGTACTCCATCTCAAATGAAATTAAGTTAAATTTGGTTTCTCATCTCAGTCAGAATCATCAGCAGCAGCTGCAACAGCCGTCTTCCTCTTCATGTTTAATCAAAGTATCACTAACCCGAAGTTTGAAAGATTATTATTTCGATTTAATCAACTTCATTTAATTGCGATGGTGCATACGTTCAGCTGACAATTTCCCTAAACACCCATTTTTCCCCTTCATGTACCCACCTTCTTTTACCCTCTTCGGATTTCAACTTTAAATTCTTTCAGAGTTTTTGATAAAATATTCATCATTTTTCTTATTAACTTATTCCAAACCGTGACCCCTTTCGTTCTGCAGTAATTTCTAGAGACAAATCCCACCAACTCCTGTACTTGATAAGCAAAATGTAGGTCCCGTATTACACATGCAAGCAATGGTGTGACTAAAGATTTGTAACACAATTCCCTTACTTCTCTGGTACGTCCCCTCATCACTCTTCCAAAAAGTGAAGGACTTTGAAACTTTTTCCTACCACCTATCAAATCCTACCAGTTGAGTTTGTTATTAAATATTATGCCACGGTATTTACATTTGAAGTATTCATCTAGAAATTCCCTGCTCACCTTAAAATTATAATCACACGTTAGTTTTTTATCTTTCTACCTAATAAGCCGACTTTTCAGTGCATTTATCTTCATCCCAAGTTGTCCTACCCAGATCACACTGAGTTGTTCACAATCTTCTCCCATTTTGTTCCAATTATATAACATTATATCACCCGCAAAATCAACCTAACTTCTGGTAGTAAATCATCAACACAATCATTCATTAGAATGACAAATAGTAATGGACCCAATATGCTACCATAGAGCAGTGCCATTTTCGTTTTCACTTCTTTGATAATGCCTCCTACCTTTTAAGAATTCTTCTGCCCAGCAAATAACACCAATAGTTTTTACCTTATTTAGCATGATTTTATAGTTCTATCGGTCAATAGCCCTTTGATAGATCTAGTGCTACACTGTCAGTTTAGCCTCCCTTGTTAATTTCATCCGAAATGTCTTGGGTATAGACTACTAACAGAGATTCACATGAATATCTTTCACTAAAGCTCTGCCGACCAGTTACATTCCTCACAGACGTTTATCTTCTGGTTGCATATCAATGTCACCATTAATTTACTTACCACTGACGTCAAACTGATTGACTTGTAATTTTCGACCCTATTCGTAACCACTCCTTTATAGACCGGTACTCCTATCACATTTTTCCTATCCAGACTCAATTTAAATAAAGTTTCGAGATAAGGTACAATGTCAAATGCTGTTATCTTTAAGATATCTTCAGTAATATTATCTGTACAAGACCCTTTAAACATTTTTACCATTCATATTTCCTTCATATCATTTCAAATTTTTCATTAAGCTCATTTCTAATTCTGTGGATAACCGTGTTCTCCGATTTACACATTTGCTGAATGACTGTCCCCAATTGTCTCTTATCCTCTGTTTCAAATCCTCGAAAACTTCTTGTAGATCATTATTCAAAATTGTCTTAACATTGTCCGTTCTCCTCAATTTTCTAATATAGCCATAGAAATTTCTAGATGCATCCTCCAGCGGGTCCCCTTCACCAGAAGCATTGTTCATAAATCCATCTTTAGCAAACTTCTTTGTTATTATTAATTCCTTGTTTAGTTATTTCAAATATTCCCTACTGTCTTGCTTTCTCTTAACTTATTATGTTCTCTTTAACCTTATCTCCTCCTATATTAATTTGGGACTTCTCTTTATCTGTTTAATAAATATTTCTTCACCCTTTTTTTACTGTCTCCTTCAATTCTTCCAACTTCGACTCCACTGTACGTATACCATCCTTGCATTTGCTGAAACTTTTCCTGAAATTACTCTTCAATTCTGAAATTTGTGCCTTTTTGTAACTACATCTATTTCCCCCTTCAATTTTGGCTTCGGGTAGGCTGAATCCTTTAATATACATTATTAACTGCTTCATTATGAATTATTCCTTCAGTTACTTGACACCCCACAGGGTTATCATCAGGCTTTGTATTCTGTTCTATGAAAATGTAACGCCTCCTTCCCTGATTAAAGTATTTGCAAATCTCTGTTCCCATTGGTTATTAATCTTATTTTCTATCCAGGTGACACCAAATAAATTGAAATCCCCACTAATAATGATCGTTCTATTCTCACTTCTGAACACTGAGTATGAATTAGTTTCTCCTAGATAGCCTCATCTTCATTATTCATACTTCCACTATGGTAAGCAACCAACATCCTGATTTATTATTTTTTACTAGCCCCATTTTGGCCTCCTGTGAACCCCCCCCTCCCCCCTCCCCCCTCGTAGCTCGACGTGGCTTTTGCCATTACCCCCCCCCCCTCCCACGTAGCACGTAGCTTTTTTCCCTTTTGATTCCAGAAGACAGTTTGTATTGTTTTCTTTCATCAGACTATTGTAAATTACATAAGGAAATAATTAACTGAGGGAAATAAATATTCACATGCTGTTGTGTGTTCTGTTCCTCATTTTAACTGTGAAAAATGTTATGAAAGGAAAGCCTGTCTCGGAACCCCCCCTCCCCTCACGTAACCCAGCGTAGCCTACCAACCACCCCTACCCTCCCCCTCCCCCCCGGGCCGAGCCACGTAGTTTGTGCACGATCCCCAAGATACTCATGGTCATGATCTATGAACACCAGTGAATTATAGTAGTCCTTGCTAACCAATTTGAATACCCCTCCACCAATCGCTCCTCTATTTCTGCGGTACACTCTGTAAGCAACGGGGAATATCTCATTGTCTATCGCTCCTTTTAACGAAGAATCTACCCCTATAATTACTTGTGGTACGTATATCACTATTAAGCCTGCAAATTCTCTTATTTTGTTTATTATACTTCTACAGTTCACTGGTTATAATTATACTGGTTTTGTGTTATTTTCAGCATTCGCCTTCCTTTTTCTGTCTCGTCTGCTATTGTTTCAAAAGCTTTATATTTTTTTTTAACCATCGTCACTGGACTCAGAAACTATCCCCTTGTCGTTTCTATTTAGTTGTAGGTCATTCCTAGAGAAAAGAACCTACCAAATGGTGTCCACAGGCAACACTCCCAAGACAGAATAAATACCTTTGGCAAGTAGCATCTCCATTTCCAAGTTTACCTTTCTCACAGCATGGTTCAATTGTGGCCAGGCGTGGTAATTTAGGACCTACAAGAGCTCAACCCTGGTATGCTACGCCTCCGTAACTACTTTCTTTGGGTCACTATCAATATATAATTCGCGTTTCCATTAATACTATTCCCCGCATCTCCCACAATCACTACTGTATCGTCCTCAGTGAAACTCCTATAAAGTGAACCGATATCCTCTCTTACCTGAACTAATGTTGCACAAAGTTTGAAAAAACTTGTTACCTGGTAACCTGCGCCTAAATGACCCTGCAGAAGAGGGTCTATTGGGTGTATGATGACGAAGAGAAAAAATGATTTAATGGCTATTGATAAAGCTGTTAGTGTCTATGCTATCCAGATGGTACCGACCGTCCGGAAGAATGCTTCGCTCTTCTTCTAGGCCAGAACTGGATAGCGATGTGTCCGGAAGAAGGTATATCAGGAACTGGGACAACCTGGAAACCATTTCCCATGGCAACGGAAAATTTTGATAGCAAAGGTGTTATTGTACTTGATAGTTTTGCACATGAAAAAAATTAATACATTTTATTTACAATTGATTATAAACATCGCAGGTAAACTCTTTTTTTTTTTTTTTTAGTTTAAATTCTTTCAATATAATGTCTTCACACACCTTCCCTTGCTCTTTATGAATTTTAATTATTAACTCTTTGAATGTTTATTAAAGCGTTCGGCAAATTTCTTGATAATTCATTTAGTGGCCGACCGAAGATTCGGTTTCGGCCAAAAAATCTAGTTTCGGCCACAGTTTCGTATTCGGCCAAAACTCCGCCGAACCCAATCTCAGTGCTCGTGAATGTTTGCGCATCGTTCGGGTGAGTTCGTGGCTCGTGTTAGGTCGCCAGCTGAGTTCGCCGGCCGGCATGATTGTTCTGAATTAGTTTGTGTGTGTGTTTTTTTTTTCGCGCATAAATGATTTGGTATTTATTTGTTTTTACTTCTGACATATTTTACTTGTTATTGAAATTCTTATGGCTGAGTTATTTGCTCCGATTTATGTATGATGAGAATTATGTAAAAGTGAGAAAAGCTTGTGTTGGACTCACACATTACTTACCTACATTTGTTCTAAGGTAATTGTTGTTGGATTACACTTTCTACTCGTATTTCAATTTTAACCAAGCAAACAACTACCTGCTATAATTTAACTGTTTTAAAGTATACATGTGCAAATTTCCATTGAAACCAGATAAAAACTGTAGCTTTGTGTAAAGAACAATTGCAAAAATTAAATGGAGTGAGGGAGTGAGTGGTAGGGTTTTGTAAACAGATTGTAGACACTATGTTTCTCTTTGTTTTTAAGTATACCTGTGCAGAGTTCCTTGGAAATCTGATAAAACTGTGGGTATCTATAAAGAACATTGGAAATTAGGAGAGGTGGGGGTAGAAGGGAAGAGGGGTTGGGCTTCTGCAACCTAATTTAAATACAATTGTTCCATATGTTTTAAAGTATACGTGTGAAAATTTCTTTTAGAATCGGATAGAAACTGTTGATTAAAGGATGGAAAGGAAGGAACGGAGTTTGGACTCTCGAAACCAAATATAGACAGTATTTTTCTGTTTGTTTTGCAATATACATGTGCATACTTCATCCAAAATCAGAAAGGAAAGGTAGATTTGTATAAAGAACATTGACAGTAATTAAAGGTGTCGAAGGGGGGATAGGGTCTGCGTTTTTGTGAAAGTTATGAGGACAGTATTTTTCTTTTTCTATTTGTTTTAAAGTATACGCATGCGAAGTTCCATCGAATCGAATTAAAATGTAGGTTTTATACAAATATTAAGGGAAGGGGAGCTAGGGTAGTTTTTTTATATTTTTTTGGTCAGAAATCTTATGGATAAAAATTTACATATATATGTGCCAACTTTCATAAAGATCGGTCAAATGGTATCGACTGTAGCTTTCTATAAAGACATTGACAAAAATCAGGGGGGTGAAAACGGGAAGAGGGATTCAGCTTTTGCAAACCAAGAGTTGACATTATTTTTCCCTTTGTTTTATACTAAAAATTTGATAAGTTCTGTCTAAACCGGATAAAAACTGTGATTGTGTATAAAAATTAAGCGGTTTAATGGGGAGAGGGGGTGGTTTTTAGATCTTTTGGTCAGACAACTTCTTCATGAAAAAATACATATAAGCACCAACTTTCATGGTAATCGATCAAACGATCGCGACTGTAGCTTTTTATAAATAACATTGACAAAGGTTAATGGGGTTGAAGAAGGGAAAGGGGCTGGGCTTTGGCAAATCAAATGTTGACAGGACTTTTCTCTATGTTTTAAAGTATACATGGGCAAATATCAATAAAAATCTGATAAGAAATGTAGATTTCTATAAAATTAAGTCGTGTAAAGGTAGACATGGGGTTGTTTTTATTTATGTAATTATTTTTTTGGGTCAGAAACCTTACATGTATATGCCAACTTTAATGGAGACCAGTTAAATGGTGTCGACTGTAGCGTTGTATAAAGAACATTTGAAAATATTAGGGGGTGGATGTGGGTTGAGGGCTTCAGTTTATTCAAACCAAAACTTGACAGTATTTTTCTGTTTGTTTTTGACTTTACGTGTCCAAAGTTTCATCGAAATCGGAAAAAAATGTGAGTTTGTATAAAAATTAAGGGGTGTAAAGGGAAGAGGGGTGGTTTTTTATTTATGTATTTTATTGGTCAGATTCTCCATGAAAAATGTCATGTATTTGCCAACTTTGATGTCGGTGTCGAGTGTAGCTTTTTATGAAGAACATTGACAATAATTAAAGGGGTGGAAGGAGGGAGGGGGTTTAGCTTTGGCAGACAAAATGTTGACATGATTTTTCTCTTTGTTTTAAGGTATACATGGGCAAAGTTCAATAAAAATAAGATAAGAAATGTAGGTTTCTATAAAATTAAGGGGTGTAAAGGGGAAAGGGGTGGTTTTTATTTTTATTTTTTTGGTCAGAAACATTCCCCATGAAAAATTACATGTAATTGCCAACTTTAATGGAGATCAGTTAAAAGGTGTTGACTGTAGCTTTGAATAAAGAAAATTGGCAAAAATCAAGGGGATGGATAGGGGGAAACGGGTTCAGTTTTTTTAAACCAAAAGTAGACAGTATTTTTCTCTTTATTTTTGCCTATATATGTCCAAAGTTTCATCGAAATCGAATAAAAAATGTGGATTTGTATAAAAATTAAGGGGTGGAAGGGGGTAGAAGGGGTGGTTTCTCAATGAAATTCATACGGGACCACTTATGAGGTATACCCTACCCACTAAAAAAATTCCATTTAAATCGGTTCAGATATCGCTGAACATACATACATACAAAAAAAAAAAAATACAGACGAATTGAGAACCTCCTTTTTTGAAGTCGGTTAAAAATGTAGAAAAACTGCTTTCTTAGCGTGCAATATAAGACTGTTTAGTGACGAGTATTAAAATTAATTTGTAAACTAGTAATAATATTTCGTTTTTTATTTTATAACCGTTTTTTTTTAAATTAAGTACTTCATTTTCATACAAATTATTTATTGTATTCTTTGTTGACTGATAATTAGATCACTTTCTTTCTTTGTTGGGACTGACAATTAGGTAAAAAATCTGAAGAAATGAATTATTTATTGAGGTCTTCTGTTTAGGACTTGGTGATTAAATTTTTATTATTTAAAACACTGAATTAATCATAAAAACATTATAAACACAATTAAAATACTCAGTTTATAAAGAGTCTGTATATCTTAGTGTTGATTTTTGACAAAGTTTACTTATTGGAGTAAGTCTTTAACATGTTTATTATTTTTCTTCATGCTAAATTGATTTTCACTATCTTCAAACAGAATTATTTTTGTTACCTACTTCAATTATTTTTTTTATTTTATTTGACACGAGTTAACTTTCTGAATATGTGTAAAAATACACTTAATTTCAGAATGTAACTATCCTCCGGCTTTGGTTCACAAACAACTATCGCGAATCAGATGACAATCTGTTCAGACTATCTCTCATCCTAAACCACCAAAAACCAAACACAGTCCAGTCGTGGTAACACAAAACTACCCAGGCGTCGAATATATCAACAGAATCCTTACGCATGGTTATGATTTCCTGCAAACATGCCCAGAAATGAGTTTCATTCTTCCCATATTGATCCCTGCCCATCCCAGAAATTGTTTCAGCAGGCTGCAGGCTGCCTAAGCTCTTTTTTTTTTTTTTTTTTTTGCTGATGTTGTGTTCCTGGCACCGAGGCACCGACACCTTTGGCGTCCTGGCTAGGGTTTTGTTTGTTCCTTGTTGTTTACTTTATTGTTCACCTTAAGGGGAAAATTTCGGCCTCCTTGGAGGTCTGTAAAAACCCCTTCAATGTGTCGGTATTTTCAATTTGGTGGATGAATAATTGATAGTGGCACTTTGTACCGGTGCCACCTCCTGAGAACTGTTATTCCAATGTTCTGCAGTCTGTCTTCAGTTTGGCGTAGTCTTTGATGGAACGATTTGGTTAGTCTTTTTATCACTTGGTCTATTGTTTCTATTTGTGCTATTTCGTGCATTTCAGTAATTCTTATCCTTCTATCAGCGTTTAAGATTAGGCGGAGGCACCTGCTTTGTAATATTTGTAGTTGTGATAGGTTTGTTTTACACGTCGTTCCCCAAATTTGACAGCCGTATGTTATCACTGGTAGTACTGATGATTTGTATAAGTGGAGTTTTGTTTGTAGGTTCATTGATTGACTGATTAGTATTGGAAATAGGTTTTTGATAATTCCTAGGATGTTTAGCCGTTATTTTCCCATATGATGACGAAATGTGAGCGTTTTATCTATCGTGACTCCCAGGTATTTGTGAAAGTTCTTCCATTGTACCCATTTTCCGAATATAGTCAAGTTATGGTTTAGTTCAGGTCTTTTATGGGTGAAATATATTGCTGCCGATTTTTCGGAATTTATAGTTATTTTATTTCTTTTACTGCACAGCTCAATTTTGTGTAGTTGATTTCGCATTCTGGTGATGTTATCCGTATGTTTCGTCCCTGTAGTATAAATCGTCATGTCATCCGCGAATTGAGCAACATGAACATTTTTGATGGTCGGAATATCATTCACGTATATATTAAAAAGTGAGGGTGCTAATACGGATCCCTGTGGGAGTCCTGTCCTCATCTGATGTATTGAAGATCGTACGCCTTGCATTTCTACGTAGAATGTCCTTTTTTCCAAAAAGCTATTTATCAAGTGAATGATTGCTCTGTCAACTGTAGTTTGGGTAATTAGTTTATAAATGAGATTTTGGTGCCACACCTTGTCATAGGCCTTTTGTACATCAATAAAAGATGCTGCTGTCGATCTGCCGAGATTGAACCCTTTGCTTATATTCTCAACCAGATGTAGAAGTTATACTGTTGCTGACATGCGAGGTTGGAATCCGTACTGTTCTTTGCGGATGGTATTCTGTTCCGCCAGTTTATTCTGTATTCTTGTTAATACAACTCTTTCCAGCACTTTTGTTGTGGAGTTGAACAGGCTAATTGGTCTATTATTTGCGGGCAAGGATGAGTTTTTCCCAGCTTTAGGGATTGGTATTACTTTTACTGTTTTTCAGTCTGTAGGAAAGTATGCATTCCTGAAGCAACTGTTCACTATTCTTGTTAATAACACTATTCCCTTCCTAGGCAAGTGTTTCAGTTGGCAGTTTGTTATTTTGTCTGGTCCTGGGGCTTTTTTGTTTCGGAGTTTCCTGATGATATTCCTTATTTCAGCCGGGGTAGCCAAGTCAGTGTATTCTCCTATGTCTTCCTTTAGGAATGTGGATACTGATTCTTTGATTTTTTCCTCTTCTTCCTTTTCTTCGTCAGTTTGTTGTGTTATGGGAGTAGCATACTGTTCTTCGAAATAGTCAGCCAGGATCTCAGCTTTTGTTAGTGGTTCGAAGATTTGTCCATCGTCGGTGATCATTGGTCTTTCAGGTGTTTTAGGATTTTTTAGTGCTCTTATTAGACCCCAAGCGTTTCGATGTTGGAGGGTGAGATTTGACATTTTTTCTTCCCAACGTTCCGTGTTTAGTTCTTTTAGTCTCTTCTGCAGGTTTCTTCTATAGTAGTTTGTCAGTCTTCTGTCTTGCGGGTCTCTGTACGTCTGCCATTTTTTTCGGTGGAAGTTCTCTGTGTATTTTAGTCTTGCAAGCTCCTCTGGAAGGTCTGTTTTATAGTTCGGTGGTGGGTTTACTGTTGTTATGGACGCTTTATGGTTAGCTTTATGGATAGCTTTTGTCAGGTGGTTTATAGCGCCATCAATTTCCTCTTGGCTTTCCATTCTATAAGTGGTTTTGATTGAGTTATGTAGTTCTTTTGTGAACAAACCCCAGTCTACCTGTTTTGTTATTTTTGGGGGTGGTGCTGTGATCATCCATTTGTTTATCTTGACTACCACCGGGTTATGATAAGACGATAATTCGTTTACAGTGATTGGTTGAAGTATACGTGGAATATTCTTTGTTATCACAATATCTAAGACATCTGGTTGATGATTACGATTTGCCGGTATGTGGGTTGGTATCTCCGGACCAAAGACATTTAAGTTTTGTTCTCCCGCCACCTGAAGTAGTTGATTGCCATGTGGATTTGAAATTCTTGAATTCCATACTGGATGCTTGGCGTTTAGATCACCACCCACCAGTATTTTTGGACCAACTGTCGTAATTTTCTCAATATCTTCAAATAGTAGAGCTTTAATTGGCCTCAGATATGCTGCCACTATTGTTATTACGCCGTCTCTTGTTTGGGTTTTGATTCCTGTAGCTTCAATATTTTCTAAATTGTTAAATTCTATTGGGGCGTGGCTAATTGTTGATTTTACTAGCACCGCTGTTCCTCCACCTCTTTCTCCTATCCTGTCGTTTCTATAGGTGGTCATGTTTCTTAGTTTGAAGCTCTGATGTGGCTTTAAGTGCGTTTCTGTTAATAGTATTATATCCAGATTTTGTTGTTGTTGAAATAAGGCTAGTTCATGTTTCTTCTGCATTATCGCGTTCGCATTCCATATTGCTATGTTTATGTCTCGTTTTGGTATCTGGGTTCTTTTGCCATTATTGAAATAATGCTAATACGCCTTGCAGTAGAGCACCCATTTTCTCCCAGATATCACGTGCCATAACAATTCTTGTCAGCGTAGTTTTAATTATGTCAAATTTTGTGCCTATATTTTCAGCTGAAAACATGTGGCTGAAATCAATTGTCTCGTTTTCCTCCTGCGATTGGTTTCCTGTTGTCTGTTTCGTTTTTAATGCGTTGGCATAATTCATTTTTTGTTGTTGGGATTTTTCCGGTGTTGTTTTTTCTTGTCCTTGATGAATTGGAGGGAAGTTTTTGGTTTGATTCCAGTTTCCTTCGCTAGTTTGTTCCTGTTCAGCGCTGTCTTTTGCTTTTCTTCTGGCCATATTCCTGTTCATTTTTTCAGCAAGTGCTTTCTGATAGATTGGACAAACCTTGCCAAGATGCAGAATGATCTTCGCTGTAGTTGGCACATTTGGCTTTTGTTTCACGTGCTATTGGGCAGTCCTTAGATTCATGTAGCCCTGAACATTTCACGCATCTGCTTGGTAGAGTACAGTAGTTCGCAGTATGTCCAATCCTCTGACATCGTCTGCACTGTGATGGTCCTTCTTTATCCTTGTATCTCTCCACATGAATACTTGTGTAATTGATTTCTCGCTCGTAATATATTTCTTATGCCTTCTTTGTAGGCGTCAAGGTAATCTAGTATATATAAAAATCAATGCCACTTTTCATTGTAATTTTATAACTCAAGAACGGGCTCAACTATCCAAACCAAATGTTTAGGCTTTGTTCGGACTATTTAGTAGATGGTTTATGTGAAGTTTGCACAAAATCAGTCGAGTGGTTCTTCATTTATCACTTTTTTGTAACAAATGAATTCAATAAATGGCGGATCATTTTGTTAATGGGGATTTTGCTGTCAAATTGAAACTTTTTTCAGTGTTGACAGGCAAGAATGTTGTTATGTCATTTATGCGGTCATTTCATTTTGGACGTGCTTTGATTAAAGCAAATTGTCAGCGATAATTATTGATAATCATTTATCACATTTTTGTAACAAATGAATTCAATAAATGGTGGATCATTTGTTAATTGGGATTTTGCTGTCAAACTAAAACTTTTTTCAGTGTTGACAGGCAAGCATGTTGTTATGTCATTGATGCGGTCATTTCATTTTGGACGTGCTTTGATTAAAGCAAATTGTCAGCGATAATTATTGCTTTGTGTTTATATTTTTAAACATATTGTTGAGTGCATTCATACAAACGGTGAGTCTTGAATTGTTCAAATGTACTATGTATATGTGTGCGTGTACTTTTCTCAGTTTTTTAGCAAGCCGTCAGTGTTTCATATCGTTTACAGGCTTTATTTGAATTAAATTGTCAAACGCATTTACACAAACGGTAAGTTTTGAACTGTTGAATTGAATTACATGTATGTAAACATATTGTGTGCATACGGGGTGTTTTATTCTTTTGTAACAGATGGAAGCACGTCAATTAAAAATGTAATTATTTAATTCATTTTTAAATTGACGTATGCAGTCATATATATTTCCATACACACATATACGCACATGTATAAATACTGATACACCACTATTAATGTAGCAATTTGTTTGTAATTTGATTTATTCTTTTTTATATGAAGGAAAAATGCCACGAGCCATAGAGCAAATATATGAAACTGTCCTGGAGGATTATGTCGTTTCCAATGCACGAAAGACATCCTGTGGTTGTTCACTTGGCTGTGCATCTTGAGAATGGCCAACATGTTTATTTTAATGAAGCAAATGTATTGGAAAGAGCAGCACAACCACAAGCGACTACGTTGACCGCTTTTTTCAAATTATGCGAAACTGATACATTTGCGATAAATTTTTTATATTCTGAAGTGCCTCAGTATTACACATGGAATGTGTCTTCGAAAAAATTTCAAAGACGTAAACAAGGAACAGCAGTCGATGGGCATCCAGGCATTTTCCAAACAGATGCAATTGGGAGAATATATACAGTACATCCAAACAATGCTGAGTGTTTTATTTGCGATTTTATTAGTTAACGTCAAGGGCCCAAAATCATTTCAAGAATTGAGAACAGTCAACGGTCATTTGTGTCAAACATATCGTGAAGCATGTCAACTCTTACATTTGTTGGAGGATGATGCACATTGGGATTCTACACTTCATGATGCATCTACTTCAGCTCATCCACAACAAATACGAATGCTACTTTGCCATTATATTATCAACATGTATGCCATCAAATCCACTTGAATTATGGAACAAATATAAACATTATATGACAGAAGATATTTTAATTCGTATGCATCATCATGGCAAGAAATCCTGATTTGTTGATTACCTTGGTAAATTTACAACGAAGCTTTGATAATAATTGATGATATGTGTCCTAACGATTGGCAAATAAAGCATTAGTACAATTGGGTATGACCGCACCAAATCGTGAGATGCATGATTTGTTTGATCGTGAATTGCAACGTGAGCAGGAATTCAATTTTAATGATTTGCGTTTATTTGTACAATCGAATATAACCAAATTGAATATTCAGCAAAAACATGTATATGACACAATCATGCCATCCGTTTCCAATAATGCAGGTGGATTATATTTCTTGGATGCACCTGGTGGTACAGGCAAAACGTTCATTATATCATTGATTTTAGCGACTATTCGATCGGAACAGAAAATTGCATTGGCACTTGCATCTTCGGGAATTGCTGCTACATTATTAGAAGGTGGTCAGACCGCACACTCTGCATTAAAATTGCCATTGAATGTACAGGTGATTGAAACTCCAACTTGCAATATTTCGAGAAATTCTGCTATGGCAAAAGTTCTGCGATTAACGTCAATTATTTTATGGGATGAGTGTACAATGGCGAATAAAAAATCACTAGAAGCATTTAATCGAACAATGCAACATTTACCTGGTAATCAACAGCTTTTTGGTGGTGCTCTGATATTACTGTCAGGGGATTTTCGTCAAACATTGCCTGTCATTCCTTGGTCAACTCCTGCTGATGAAATAAATGCCTGTTTGAAGTCATCAGTTCTTTGGCGATATGTACAAAAATTGATACTGAACATTAATATGTGTATTCACCTACAAAATGATCCAGCTGCCCATGTGTTTTCAAAACAATTGTTAGAAATTGGTGATGGCAAAATACAAATCGACAGTACCAACGGATTGATCGCTGTACCGAACAATTTTTGTACAATTGCGCAATCGATAGATGAATTGATTGAATGTGTTTTTCCGAATATTCTTCAGAATTACAGAAATCATGATTGGTTGAGAGAACGCGCCATTTTAGCACCGAAGAACATTCATATCAATGCCATTAATTTTCAAATTCAAGCGAAACTGCCAGGTGTAGTCACGACATATAAATCAATTGACAGTGTTATGAATCAAGATGAGGCAATGAATTATCCAATTGAATTTTTAAATTCATTGGAACCGGCTGGTATGCCACCGCATTGCTTGAATCTGAAAGTTGGTTCTTTGATTATATTATTGCGAAATATTAATCCACCAAAACTGTGTAATGGCACCAGATTGGCAGTGAAAAAGTTATTGCCAAATTTGATTGAAGCTACGATCTTAACTGGTAAATCAAAAGGAGAAGTTTGTTTGATACCGCGTATCCCTATGATTCCAACTGATATGCCATTTGAGTTCAAACGATTACAATATCCTGTGCGTTTATCATTTGCGATGTCCATCAACAAGGCCCAAGGGCAAACACTTCACGTTTGTGGTGTGAATTTGGAGGAATCATGTTTTTCACATGGCCAACTTTATGTTGCCTGTTCCAGAGTCGGTACCCCCAGCCGTTTGTTTATTCATGCTCAAAATGGAAAAACAAAAAATATTGTTTATCCAAATGTTTTGGATTAAGTTTTAAAATAGCTAGCAATTAATAAAATATTTTTTTGTTTGAATAAATGAATTTGATGTTCCAATTAAATTTTTTTATTATTTCACTTTATACGTAGCGAAGCACGTACCGGGCCGCTAGTACAGTATATTGCTAGAGGTATTAACTCATTTGAGGTTTTATCTCTTGTCTTAAACTGGTGGATATTTTCTACTGGGTATCCCCTTGTTGTTAGTGTTTCAACAATCTCTCTCATTTCCACATTTGGTGGTAAGCCCTTTATTACCACTTTTAGTGGTGCTTTATCTGGTGTTTGGTGTGTAGAATCCAATCTTCTTCTGATGTAGATAGTTTTTGACTTTGAAGTAATCCTCCATAGTGTCCGTGTGGTACTTAACACTGTCTCCTCTATATATCACTTTCAGGTGACTTGTAATTTGCTTCTTGATTTCTTCATTCAGTTTAAAAGGGTTTCCTTTTTGATAGCTCACAATAGGTGGAATATGTACTTTTTGTTGCTCCGTCGCACCTTGTTCTTCTGTGCTGTTGTTGTTTATGTTCTGTCCATCGTCTTTTCCGCTCTCCTCCACTGCCAGTGCTGAGAAACGGTTGGACAGTTTTATTTGATTTCTCGCATCTGATCTTGCAACTTTGATTTGTTTTTGTTTTTCGGATGCTCGTCATTTTCTGTTAAAGATAGGTCAAAGCTTTGTTGTTCTTACTCACTCGTACCTAGTACAAATGGCTCTCCATCATACTGAATATTTCTCTCGTCGCAGCCTCTTCCTGTAATCTAGATATGTCTTCGTTTGTTGCATATTCCATGTCATACTCCTCATGTCCTTCAATCAGTTCGTCGCCGCACAACCGACCTACTTCACTGCCCGATTTCTCCATCGTCTCAGAAGCAGTCAGTGTCAACTTGTCCTTACCAGACATGCTAGTGGGATCTCTTGTTATCACCACAAGGTATTCCCAAGATCCACTAACAGCCCAGTCACTCGATTCCGATGTCGTCCGTAAGAGATGCCGGTCCAAAATTTGCTTCCACCAGTCCGCAACACAGTCCAAATCCGAAGGCCAGTAATACACGCCGCGTCGTCAAATAGCACACTTTCCTGTTGATGTAGTCGCACATCTCTCGATGATACAGTTCTCGAGGAACTTCCGCTCCATGTCTAAGCTCAACCAAGTCGTAATCATATAGTCTTCCTCATCCATAATACAGCTCCAAGACTCTGTCCCATTCAACAGAGCCCACTGCAAAATGTGCAAGATACAATGTTCACTAACCCTGTCACAGTGGAAAGCTTTCCCACCATAAGGAATGCCACCTGCGAAACCTTCCATCATGTTGGAGCTTTAGAGCGTGTTGATAGCGATGTCATTTGCGTCCCGACAAAACCAGTTTGACATGCGGCTTAAAAATTTACCAAATTATTGTCCGAATGAACAACGGTAAAGAAATCGACCATTCAGACAGCAATAAAATACTAAAATGTTGGCTGTGAAGAGTCATTAAAACCATAAACTTTACAATGTCTGGTTGGTTGTAAATAGGTCAACCAGATTTAAAAGCGTAAGACTAATAATTAAAACAATTTTTTTACATGGATGAGTTGTAAAATAGACACCCTTCCTTCTTAAAATCTAAGCCTGTCTGCCCTAAACTTTTGGCTCAAGCCCGACCAGTTCACAAAATTTAAAAAAATTAGCCACATTGCATCCGCTATCATTTAAAATAAGGGACAGATCGTAGACTAAGCAACTACATGCCCTTAATCTAAAACCAGTACACAATCGGTTAAAATGTGGTGCATCTTAAAAAGTAGGCTACAAGGATCACATTCCGGTTTGTCCACCCAACGGAGAAGAAAACTATGTATCAAAGGATACTGCCCCATACAGAAGCAAATAATGAGAACTAGATCTCTTTTCGCCCACTAGAAGGAGCTACTCTACGGCTGAATGGTCAGTTTGACCAGGCAGAGCTTATTACTATTACTACTATTATTATTATCCAGCGATTCAATTAAAAGTGGGTAGCGGAGGATGTGGTGCACCTATCCTAATGTGTAATTTTTTCTGCAACAGAATGGATATACGAGATATGGCAGGAGGCATCAAGGGGCTATTTTGTGGAACCGACCCGGCATCCACCTGGAGCGATCTGGGAAACACAATGGAAAAGGTCTCGAGCCATCCACATCTGTGCTTTCCCAATTACCTTCTCAATATGTTAATTTTACAAAAAATTATTACAATTCGTTACCACTAGGTATTTAGCCAAATCTACTGTTCAAGGAAGTGCCATTAATTGTATATTCAGCTAAATGGTGTCACCTTATTTATTTACATGTCTTTGCATGTTTTAGCGTATAACTCCAGCTGTCAGTCATCGCACCAGACGATTATTTTAATAACATCGGCATGTAGCAAAGCGCCATCCTGGGCTTTCATTTCACGATAAATGATAGCGTCACCGGTCAATAATTTTTTTCCGCTTTATTACACTGCACAAATTAATGTATATGAGAAACAATCCTATCACACTCCCCCAGTCAGTGATGAGCGCTTACCATCGTGAACTACAACTGTGTTCTACCCTTCAGAAAGCCCGCAACTAGTTCGCATATTTGTCGAAATATGCCAAAGTTATGAAGTTTTGTATGTAACATACCTAGTATGATCCCAGTGTCGAAAGATTTTTTAAA
>JARYHS010002844.1:0-16748 GCA_031002005.1 Vandiemenella viatica
CCCACGGCAGAGAACAGTGGATGTGGCTTCGACTGCAGAGGTCGACGACCCACTGTAACGTAATAGAATTACATCCCAAAATAACAGCATGTGTATCGCCGAAAATTAATGTTAAGTATGAACTTTAATAGGCCCAAAAACGTTATGGTGGACTGGCGAATCTTTTTGTTTTCGCCCTGCCACTTCCCGAAAGGAACATATAAATTTGTGGGTAAGCAGTAGTACTTGCAATTGAAACTCTCAGTAATATATCTACATATGTACAATTTATTCACATCAAGTTTATGTACAGCATTAACATTCTTATCTTTCTTCAACTCCTTCATAGGCAATGACTCCCGTTACTTGGTTCTACTACTTGACTTCCCCATTACGTTGCTTCAATGGTTTTCTCTCACCTGTTTTGTTGGCGTAGACTTCTGGCCGCCCCTATTGTAGACTGCGGCTCGCCTCTAAGTCCATCCTCGCCTAGCTACATCACTCCATAGCTGTCAAAGACGATCATCATACGCCCAATCGACCAAGTCGACCAAGTGCGACCAGGTCGACCAAGTGCGACCAAGTCGATCCCTTTCTGCTTGTGCACCTGGGTTTTGTTCACTGCTCCCCTCCGTAGTACCAACAGTGGAGAGGACCTCCAGCCAATAGTGGTGATTGCTTCGCTACCATCTTCTTCCCAGTGCCGTCATGTTCTACCTTAATTCTGCTGACTCTTTGACCTACTTTACTGTCGTTGCTATCTGTGTAGCCAGATTCATTTCCTGTAACTGTTGTCTTTAGCTGATGCAACTGCCCTGGATCTAGCTGTCACTGTATGCGATCAACTCTTGCCCAGCTTTAGTAATTATCGCCCAGCTTTAGCCAAAAACTCCCTAGAGGGTCACCACAACGTAAACAATTGGAGAACTGTAAATTATAGCATTAATAGTAAATTAAGAATTGTATTTTAGAATGTCGGGAGAGGGAGTTGATAAATATATTTTAGAAAGGAAGCCCAAGTTGCGGCCACTGATGGACTTGGAAAAGTGATGCTGTGACGTCATCCGCCAGACTGTCTGGAGCCTAGACCCAACTGTAGTCAGCCAACTTATGAAAACAAAATCCTGCCCGTTTAATGTGAGTAAGAGGGCAACTCTCTGGTTTTCGTATTTAAGCGTCCATCCGGCAGAGCTGCATTTGGCCGATAGTGAAACACGACCATTGGCGACCGCTCTTCGAATTTCGTTAGACTAAAATGTTTAAAAAGCCTTGCCCACGTAATCGCTCTCAGTGTGAACCAGTCAATTTGTTCAGTTGTGATCTTCGTAGGATGTACTGCTCCGCAATGTGTCCAGTAGTTCTCAAACCTGTCATACATAATGTAAGCTAATTTGTTCTATTTCTCTCTCCCTGTATATTAATATTCTCTCATATATGTGTTGTGCCGAAGATAATGTGTGTCTCTGTGAAGATAATTCGTGAAGTCGATTAAAGACAGAATAAGATTTAACTTTGTTGTAAGTAATGAATAATGAGACTGTGAAGTGAATTCATGTTTCAGAATGATGCAAATTATAACTGTTCAAGGTAGATACTCCCATGAGGTGGTAATATCTGTGACGATTATATTGGTACATTGATATTTCTAAGCTAGATGTAATAATAAATTACGAACATTCTTTAATACTTGGTTTTATTGTGATTCTTCTCCAGTCTTAGCCGCGTTGCTAAGATTTTCTAAGTGTGTCATGGCTCTAAGAATGAAGAGAATGAACGGGGGAGTATAAAAAAGTAGACACAATTATCGGGAGGTTACACCACGCAAATGTTGTACTGTACAACTGTTCGATGATAATTTTTAGAATTTCATTGTGTCTCTTTTATGATTTCACGGTCACATTGTGTAAAGCGCGGTGACGTGTGAATCAGAGGTGTGGACAGTCAAAAATAACGAAGAAAAATACTCGGACAGTTTTGGAATGTGAAAGATAACAGATAAAGTGAAATGGACCGACAGAATGAAAATGAGTGAAGAGTTTGGAGGAGAATAGTTTGTAGATGTAAATAATATAAAAAAGGGGAATTCAATTTGGATACGTGTTATGTTAGGCAAAAATTGTGATCATTGAAGGGAAAAAAAAAGAGAAACAATAAAAATGGAAGCTGATTTTAAAAGTAAACAACAGCAATATCTAACATGCTTATGAATATCAGATTTTACTAAATTCTGAGGTACTGGAAATCATTCGTAATACCTTTCGTTTTCCGCCAAAATAGAGGTATTTATATAACGCTCTAACGTAAGGTATATTTAAGCTTCAGCACTAGGGAAGAGGTGAAATGTTATGCTCTATGCTCCCGCCGTTCTTTATCTCGTGTAAGAAAACAGCTGGTACTAACAGGTTAGGTTTATTGGAGTAACGGATCCATTAAAATGTTCAGCTTCAAAGAACGATCATCTACGTTATCGAGTATAGCTCTTCGTTCGTTAATACTGCGGTCGAACGCTCTACCAACTGAACAACTGAGCACCTTATACGTTGACATTATTATTATTTCCCGACAGTAAATCTGTGCCTATTATAAGCGCATATTGCGCATGAAACATGGCGTGTGACCCGGCCTTTATCCTCACGGCACGATTTCCGTTTTAACAGCTCCGATACTCATCGCTAGGAACGTGCGCAGACAGGCAGTACATGTGCGGTCTGGTATCGTTCCAGGTTAGTTTCACGCGCCCGCAGAATTTTCAGTAGATGCAAATTTTTTCGCCCGTCCTATCAGCGCGCCGCAATTAGAATATCTCTGCCGGTGTCAGAGCCACATTCGCACACCTGTGTTCAGCACAGGGTTTAGTGCTGGACGGCCTTGTTGGTCATACGAGATAGCTGCCAAGGGTCACACGCTACGGAAATTACGCTCCAGACGCTTACAAAGGTCACTCAGGTTAATAACACAGTCCAATATCGGACTTGGAAGATTTATTACGTGAAATCACCACAATAATGAAAAATTAAAAACAAATTGCAGCTTAAGAAAGGCAGTAATAATACCAAGCAGTAAAGAGAGAGTCAAAGTTTACTTTTAAATAGATCCTAAAGAAACTCGTAACGGATAAAACTTGATTATTTTCGTGATGTAGCTAATCGGCCCAAGTAATAGCACATCGATTTGGACGCAACGGAAAGATGCTCCGATAAATGACAAGTCACCAGCATCAAAGTTAAAAAAATACGAGAGGTGGTCAGAAACTATGGTTACAAAACCTGCAGTATAACGTGTTCATACTACCAATACAGCTGACTGGTAGTATATACATTGTAACGTCTACCTTGGGGACGTTTACTTTTGGGTCATACTGTTTTATCATTAGCAAAATTATCAATTTGGAATATCAAAAATCATACTTAATCTTCAGCTAATCACATGAAATATTATTATAATGAATAGGAAAATTGAAAATTGGGTGTACAATTTATTATTGTGAAATTAGGCAAACACGAAGTTTGTTTTTATTCTGAGGTTAACAATTACATATCATTGAATATCAAACAGTTAGAGCAAAATCTCAGGGTCATTGCAAAATCTCAGGGTCATTACTGGGTGGAACGATTGCATGAGCTTCCGTCCGGGTCGTAGCTTTTACCATTGTTCACGGCCCAGGTCAGCGACCAGGTAAGACCCGCGCCACATGCGGTCTTTCAGCTTCCTCGAACGCACCGCGTGATGGCAGCGTCCCCGGCTGCCGACTCGTACTCAGCACAGGTCACTTCGGCCGTACTAGATGAAGATCTGCACCAGAATCCCTCGTCGTCCGTCCTTCTCCTCCGAGCAAGACTCTGTACATCTCGTAATGAGATGTCGCGTCCGGCTCTTGGCGAATCACCGCAATCCGCGCCAAAGGAACAGCGTCACATTGGCCCAGAACAGACAAGAAAAAAACACCAACACGGCAATAAATTGAGGCGGATTCTCTATTGGCTGGATCGTCTTCCCCTACTCTCATAAAGCACTCATTTACTAGGAAACGTCACTAAGGTTTATTTTTGCTAGTCTGCGCCAGTTTTAGGCGGGAACTTTCCGAAACGTGCGAAAATAGAAAGCGGGTCTCAGTTATTTATGGGGGTTATAAATCCGCTTTATGTCCACGTTGAGAAGGACGTTGTCAGCACCCCCAAGGTGCGTGTAAATCCGGACGCTTTGGTTCCGTCACGTTTCTGTTCGTTGACACGACGCATCGGCAATATTCACACACACATATTAGGCACTGTACCTTTTAATTCATTACAACTACCCCATCACCCGTACAATTGAAAATTATTCTATGGGATAATTTTCAATGCAGTTTTCACTATAACTTCACTTATTTCTGGTCATTGGGTTAATGTTCCTTGTGAGTGAGATTAGTTCGTTCTAATATTCTCTAACTGTTTGTGATCTTTGTTAATAGTTACATTACCAAATTTCTTAAGATATACCCATCTTCAGTTCCCTATTTTAATACAACATGTGATAGCTTTGTACTTCACGAATTACTCTTGTGCCCTACTTGATTCCTCAGTGAACTCGCGAGACAATCCAGCATGTCTTATAACTACATATTACATATCTTATGAGTAGCATGTGACATATATCATTCTCTATACAACTAATTTAAATCTTTCTTAGATTGCCCTTTTTTTTAAAAATATTCAATTAAAATAAAATTAAATCATTTTATTATTATAATATGCAAAATTATTTATTATCTATAATTTTTTTTAACAATTATTCTTATAATTACTTATTAATTCACTTTTTCATCACAAAAGTATCCTAACAGTTATATTTGTCAAATCAATACATGACATGAACTAGCATTTTAAATACTAACATTTTAAATCCTAATGCTTGTAATTAATTACAAAATTTTATTACAGCCTCCTTTTTTTAACAACCTCTGTTGAAATAATTTCCCAGACTGGTATCTTTTTCCATTTATTTATTTAAAACAGTATCTATTTTATTGAATGTTTTCCATTAACAGCGTCTCTGGTCAACTTTGCCAGCCCAGCTGACTGAAGTAAACAAACCCCACCTGTTTCCACGAACGCTTTCCCTTTCAAAGGGGCAGGTATAAGACTCGGTCTCACAACAGAATACTCAGCTCCCTATTGTGTGAGTTGAGCTAATGGTCACCACAGTTCGGTTTCGGCTACATTCCATCAAACTAAATATAATTTACTTTTATTGCATTTCTGAACTTGGTCTTAGATAACAGAAAAATAACTTAAACATTTACTAATTCGTTAGCTTAATTCTTCATTTCGATAACAGATTATCTCGGGACATCATTTTCTACCTCAGACATTAGACTGCTTAGGGAAAAGGAACATTTATATTTTTCTTTAGTAATTCATTACTTTTCACGTGCTTTATTTTAGTATTGTCCGATGCACAATCGTCATCGACGTTAATTAATTGCTCCTTCATTCTACATTAATCTTTATCTTTTCATTTCTTCGTAGACCAGCGCGCATTTACGTGTTAACCGACACTTATCTTCCCAGTTTGTGTAAATTCATACAATTTATCTCCTCTTCTAAGGGAATGTGGGTGTTCATATTAAAAAGCATCTCAATTTCTTTCATGACCTGGTAAGTTTTATAATCGTTAAGTCGTGGTCAAATATCGATTTCTTCCTGAAATCATGAACCCTTCGTTTTTCTTTGAGCATTTTTCAACAATTGAATCTAACACGGCTTACTTTGCGCGTTTCCTCTTTTGAGTTCCTAGGACAACTCAGAACCGCATTTTTCCTTTTTCGTGAAACATCTTTTAATTCATCATCCCTTTTTTAATGATTCACCACGTAACTCGTAAGTACTTCTTCAAATTATTCCATTTTATTTCTTCACAGGTCTACACAATAACATATAAATTGATGCTCTCCTATTATCTTTATTTTAATCATTTCTTGATTTGTAACAACCCAACAAACTCCAACATTTCATTCTATGAATCTGCAAAGTCATTTTATATTAATTTATTTCCATTAATCATCACAGTGTCTAATTGTTAGCTTTTACACTCATCCGACTTCACATAGCGATCGTTAATCACCTCATATTATAATCTTCTCATTTTCTTCTAAATCTTGAATTTGTCTATCGGACCAAATTACTTTTCTTCTTTTACCATATCCCACAGATAACGGATTATTTACACACTTTTCCGCATATTTACTTCTATGACTTTGACGAAGTGATTATTCGTGGGTCTCCCCCTTTTAATGATGTATAAAGTATATTTTCTTTGATGCAACCACTCATTTTCTTATTTTTCAAAGCAACGAATATTTATCTAGTTTTACAGTATTTTTTTCACAGTAATCCACAACGTTCACTGTTGGGTTACCGTAATTATGACGGCAATTCTTCTTTAGTCTTAAGTAGAACAAGAATTTTACTGTACAAAATTGTTTTCTCGTCCGAAACACATGTACCAATACAAATAGCAAATCGTTGCTACCATCTTTTGAGGGTGGACAGGTTCCATTCATCAAAGCACGTCTCTTTGTCCGAGGGTTGCTCGTCCAGTGAAATACAATAGACGCCTCTGGACGCAGGTAACATACTAGAATTCCGCTACCCTCTGTTAAACTTTCTCCAAACGACTCCAACAAACTCTCGCAGCTCAGGCATCAATAATTTACAAATCTCTTGTCTCTTCGTTCAATGATGTAGACGCATAATTAATTTGCTTTCAATTACGCCCGTTAATACTGTTTGTATTCTATAAAACTAATTAGTATACTTGCAATCAAAACTACACAAACTACAAAAACAATATTTTTATCTAATTTACTACCTCCTCAGGTATATTCCTTAAATCTTCACTAAAAATTCCCTATTTCAATCTTACTGCAGGCATGGCATGTCGATAGTATATTCCTGATTCTGGAATGAGCCTACCTTTGTGTTCTCTGAAATCGAATTTACCATGGCGTTTCGGTCTGATTGTTTTTCATGTATGTGCTTATTTTGGCACCGACGCTGGTTATTCTCCTTCGGATACCACTGCCTGTTAAAATCTCTTCTTTGACCTTGTTTATGTTTCAAGTGTCGGTTTTGACTATAAGGATTTCGATCAGGCCTTGCGAGACCATCGTGGTATTGGCTTTTCTTCATCTGATCGAAGTATCTTAATGTGTCCAAAAATTGCTTTCGCGTGGTGATCACGGCTGGGTTCAAATTTAATTGCATGTCTGGAGGGAAATGCGTAATGAGCGCGGCATTTAGTTCCATGTCACTCATAGGCTCATCTAAATATCCTGACAATACTGATAATCTCATTGCATATCCAAACATTGAATTACCTTTGCTTGCATCAAATTGGCCCCGGCATATCCGTCTTCGGGTTTGTATTTGTTCGTCTTTCGACCAGAATGTACTTAAAAATACACTTTTAAATTGTGGGTACGTAAACTCTGGTAGGCAGAACACTGTACACCAGTCTTTCTCCTCTGGACCAAGAGCTAATCTGGCTACATGTGTCTTTAGAGCTTCCGGGGTATTCTTTAGATCAAAATAGTACTCTAAATCATTTATAAATCTCCGTGGATTAATTTTCCGTCGAACTTCGAATTTTGGCAGTGCCAATTCCTCTTGATTGTATGTTATTGCTTCAGAACCAATTGATACCCTTCTCTCATCGACTTTCGCTTCAATTTCCTTATATTTTTTCGATAATGTCAGCCCGAAAAGTCTTCTGAACTTGATGCGATTCTTTGTATAGCTCTAGTAATAAATTTAGTGATCTATCAAAATCCCTCATTCTTTCATTGACTGTTGAAAATTTTTGATCCGTGCTAGTCAGCAACTCTGAAACTACCTGTTCAGTGTGTAAAATACGTGTTTCGTGTTTTGAATTATCTTCTTCCAGTTTATCACATCTTGTAATCAGTTGATTCGATGTGCACTGAACTACAGACATTTCTTGTTGTATGCTTGTTCGAAAGTCTTCAAATTTATTGTTAGTTTCTGTACAAAAACTATCAAACTGGGTTTCTAACTGACCACTTAGTGCTTTAAAATTTTTGTGAATCTGTGTGTTTTGTTCGCGAATTTGAGCTTGTTGAGCGCCAATTTTAGAGTGAATCTGTTCTATTTGTTCTGTTAATACCTTTTTTAATATTACAAGTACTGATTCTTGCAGGAACTGATCACTATCAACGTTCTGTTGGTGTTTATTGTGCTTAATGTCACGTTCCGGAACATCCGCGTCTATATTGTCTGACTGACTCGGTAGCGTCACTGTGCTATCGTTTCGCAATTCCAAATATTCCACTCTGTTATTTGCCATGATTGCACATTTACCATTGGATCCATGTACTGAGATAGCTTCAGTTTGATTTTCAACCGATTTTGGAATTTCAAGCCCATAATTAAATTTTAGCATAAAGTGCGAAGCTGTGCAATCAACACTCAGACTTAATCCTTTTTTGTATATATACCCGATAACAATCATGATACCTACAACCAAAATGCGATACGGTCTCACGGGTATATCATCTGGAAAGCCGGAAATAAATAAAAGTGCGAGAAGCAAACAAATAAAACGCTCCATTTTTCTTTTAAAAGTTTGTGGTATGACTCAAAAGTGACAAAATTCCGACTGAGTTAATTTAACTTCAAAAGGAAGATAATATTTAGATCAACGTCCCATTAAATCTGATCGACAACAATAATATTTTGATTCCCGATATCTAACGACGGATTATCCCACAAATAACAAACAAGACGAACACAACACTTTTGACAAGTTCTAGGATCACCAACACACGAAAAACAAAAACTTGAGTGCTCATTACACAAAATTTGGAAAAAACACCTGCCACAGAAGACATTCAAAAATCAAACATGCCATTTTTCAACGCTGAATCTACGAAACAATCTTACCATTACACACCAGTCTCGAGAAATACTCTCAACAGATCCATTACCATTCACTACCAAAATTCGACAAAACCACATCACAATCGAAAGAAAACCAAAATCATATTTCAACAACACAACAACATATCAAATGAAAGACAATCGTCACATCATATTTCCACCATTGATAAACAAAATCATTTTTCAACGTCGATTTGAACATGTATGAACACAATACATCATATAGTATGATTTTCAAACTGCATCCATATCCGTTGCAGGACTAAAATAAAATAATTCAATGGCATAGCATTATAAGATTTGAGATATCATATTAAATAAAGCTCTCTGCTCGTTCACTGGTTCATCTGGTTCCTCACTGAAATAATGATTAACATTTGATAGTAAAAATAATAGACTGAAAACTGTTGCAATCGTTCATATTTCGAAAGCTCCACGTTGGGTGCCATGTTGTGACGTCTACCTTGGGGACGTTTACTTTTGGGTCATACTGTTTTATCATTAGCAAAATTATCAATTTGGAATATCAAAAATCATACTTAATCTTCAGCTAATCACATGAAATATTATTATAATGAATAGGAAAATTGAAAATTGGGTGTACAATTTATTATTGTGAAATTAGGCAAACACGAAGTTTGTTTTTATTCTGAGGTTAACAATTACATATCATTGAATATCAAACAGTTAGAGCAAAATCTCAGGGTCATTGCAAAATCTCAGGGTCATTACTGGGTGGAACGATTGCATGAGCTTCCGTCCGGGTCGTAGCTTTTACCATTGTTCACGGCCCAGGTCAGCGACCAGGTAAGACCCGCGCCACATGCGGTCTTTCAGCTTCCTCGAACGGCACCGCGTGATGGCAGCGTCCCCGGCTGCCGACTCGTACTCAGCACAGGTCACTTCGGCCGTACTAGATGAAGATCTGCACCAGAATCCCTCGTCGTCCGTCCTTCTCCTCCGAGCAAGACTCTGTACATCTCGTAATGAGATGTCGCGTCCGGCTCTTGGCGAATCACCGCAATCCGCGCCAAAGGAACAGCGTCACATTGGCCCCAGAACAGACAAGAAAAAAACACCAACACGGCAATAAATTGAGGCGGATTCTCTATTGGCTGGATCGTCTTCCCCTACTCTCATAAAGCACTCATTTACTAGGAAACGTCACTAAGGTTTATTTTTGCTAGTCTGCGCCAGTTTTAGGCGGGAACTTTCCGAAACGTGCGAAAATAGAAAGCGGGTCTCAGTTATTTATGGGGGTTATAAATCCGCTTTATGTCCACGTTGAGAAGGACGTTGTCAGCACCCCCAAGGTGCGTGTAAATCCGGACGCTTTGGTTCCGTCACGTTTCTGTTCGTTGACACGACGCATCGGCAATATTCACACACACCGTGGGATCACTTAGTGCCTATTGGCACTGTACCTTTTAATTCATTACAACATGAAGGTTTTCGTCAACAATATCTCCATATCAGTTTAGGCAATTATCGTTTCGTGGAATGCGTTTGAATATTCCCTATTGCTAAAAATCCTGTTCTTTCATGTCCAGCCTCGTTGTTGTGAACTGTTTCATCTTCTCACCTGAAGAGGATCGTCGGCCTTCTAGGTGCTAATTCGAGTGAGAAAAAGGTGAAAGTCGCTTGGCTCGAGGTCTGGGCTGTAGAGAGGGTGTTCGATGATGTCCCACCAAAACCGCCTTAGCTGCGATCGTCTTCGGTTACGTTTTCTCTGCCGGCCACAATCTTTCGACACCTTTCTACTGAAACTGAGCACAGTTACTAACCGCATATCATAAAATTACCGCACACTGCTGATTTTTCTATAACGGACGACACTCGAGGAATATCTCCTTGTAACCTTAGTTTCCGATCACGCCCCGTATACTAATAAATAGTCTGGTTTCGATATCTATGTGATTGATAATCTAAAATTATGCTATTTTCATCTCCAGTTGAAGTCAAGTCTCAGGTATTGGCCTCATTATTTGATTCTTGGGGTTATATTTATAACAAATGTTTAACATATGATTTTAGCTTAGCGCTCTAAACGAACAAACTTAGTGCGAGAAATTGGTCACAAAGATTGTAAAAGAGAATTCTGGACATTTCACCCTCAACGATGAGAAATGTAGCCTTAGAATTAAAAATAAATATTAGCTCTACAGTGATGACAAGTATCAATCTACACGCATCATTTTCTAACACAAAAAAAAAACTGCATAGTCTTACTGAAAACGTTTCTCCTTCATTCGTTACATTAATCCATAATATTATTTTATATTAAATAGAAAGACTCGCTACATACCGCGTTTAGTATACATATATTAATTTCGTTATTTAATCCTCACGTCTCGTCATAGGTGGATAATTCATACCGACGCAAATTCTAAGGAGAAACATTTCTGAGCCTATATTGCGCAGCCGTTCCTACATTTCCCAGGAGTTATTTCCAGAAAGCTTAGATTTGTAACTTGTATCTGTCAACCCATTCCTTAAATTCATTCTTATGCAACTATCTGCCCCAAATGTTATCATAAGTCCTGTGTACTAGTTAGAGCAGAGGGAAAGACATGATAAATTACTAATCAGATAAATTTATAGCTGATAGTAAAACTTGTGTATATTGCTACCGTACAACAGCATACCGGAGAAATATTATTGGTTACGTTCCATAATAAATCGGGTTTCTTTATTTTTTTCGAAGGGTCTTACAAATAACTAAGGTCCTAATCATCTAATGTTCCTTATCCAGCCAAGCTTAGAATTAACAACTTTAAATTGTATGAAGAGTGGAGAAAGGGGTGGGAAGCAAACAGCCCACAAAATTGTGGACTTGTAAAAGATCCGACAACCTGTGTTGCAGGGTTTGACTTGCCTAGACGTCTTTGGAGTCAACTGAATAGATTTCGCACAGGTTATGGAGTGTGAAATGCAACCGCCCATAAGTGGGGTCTCCCGAAATATGTGCTGTGTAACTATGCTGATATCAAAACGGCTGATCACATTGTGATTGACTGTCCAGCAAAAAGACTATCTGGAGGCCTGCTCACGCTGCAGCAATCTGGACCAGCTGCCAGAAGATAGCTGGAATCTCTAGATATAGTTATCTGATTAACATGCTTTTTTTATTTTGCACACGATAATAATAATTCCTTCACTTGTAGCTTTATCATAGTAGTCGTGAAGTAAGATTCAAGGAATTACTAATAGAAAATAATGAAAATTATGTTACAATTCAAATGATTTCCTGCACGCCTGTTGGATCAGCGGTAAGGAGGACATGGATTTAATTAGCCGTAACGCTATACAAATTTTGGTTCTCTATGATTTCGCAAAATCAATCATTTTTTTTTTTTTTTTTTTTACTCCTTTACGCCTCGTCGACGGCTAAGGTCATTAGAGGCGGGATGGGACTGGGGACAAGGAACGGGAAGGAATTCGGCCATGGTCTTTTTGAAGGAAGCATCCCGGCATTCACCTGAAGTGAATTGGGGAAACCATGGAAAACCCAAATCTGGATGCCCGGACGGGGATTCGAACCCGCGTCCTCCCGAATGCGAGGCCAGGACGTTAACCGTTCACCCACCACGATCGGTAAAATTGATCTAGATGTATGTCGGGATGGTTCCTAGAAAAGCCATGGCCAAATTTCATCCATTTCTTTGCATCCCCCCCCCCCACCCCCCACCATACACTCCCGACTCTCATGCACTCAGGTGTACAGGCCGAAGCAAGAAAAAAAATAATTAGGCCTAATTTGTCATTACACAGAATATTATCTGTTATAATTTTGACCATTATTTGTTTTTTTTCTGGCCTGTCTGTTCCATACTTCACACTCAACGAAAAACAATTCATATGAGTTTGGTTCACCGATTCTCGTACGAGAAATGTTAAAAATCTGTTCGAATTATGTATACTGCAGTAATAACTCACTTCCCATGTCCGTGAAAGCTCGTGAATCCGGTGGCAGAATGATTAGTTGCTAAAGTAAGTTTAATGTTACCCAGGATACGCTTGACCGTATCAGTAATATTATAGTGGGAGAATAGTAAGGTAAGGAAAGATGATAGTGATTAGTTAGCAGTCACACGATTTTATTTATTTGTATATATTTATTTTGATTATTCTCGTGAATAAATTAAAGGTTTTCGCTTGATTATTAGGCTCTACATTTCGTGAACAGAGCTGGGAGATGATGGCAACAATAAACGGGAAGGATTCAGTCGTGAAATTTTTAAGGAACCATCCCAGTACGTTCCAGGAGTGATTTTGGGAATCCGTGGAAAATAAAAATCTGGACGGCGCATCGGAGATTAGAACCCGCGTCCTCCCGATTTTCACGGCCAAGCGTTACTTCTTATCTTCCAGACTTGTTTTATTATTTGATATGAAATCAGATTAGTTAGTTAATCAGCATATCTTCTAAACAATACTCTACCGTATCAGCCAGTTACATAGTGGAAGTAATCGGAAAATATGTGAGTGGAGCATTTCCCGGCGTAATGATGAAATTTGATTTTAGTCTGAAAAAAGGTCGTGAGACGGCATACAAAACTTTGGTTAGTTCCTTGCTTCATTTATCAATCACAATATCGATATGAAATACATATGTTGGAAAAAGAGAGTGTGCAAAGGAGAAGATCTAAATTTCTTATCAGAAATTGCTGTTGATGCGATTTACGAGTAAGAATAGTAGGTATTTTGGGAGTTATTGGAAGATTTGGCGAGGTGGGAGGGACGGTAAGAGCCTGTTAGGAATGTTTAAGAAATACGTTAGTAATGAGACCGGGTTGGTTATTCGGAGAAAAAAAAACTAGATGACATTCGCCATACGTTAGCACTTCATTCTAAGCATACGATAGTGAGAAAGTTTTCATTTGTAAGTAAAGGGCGCTAAAAAATCGCTTTTTATCAAATGCTTTGCGAAATTCGCACTCCGTCTAATATGTACTCTTTTCTTCCTTTATTTCGACTGAGGTCTCCAGTCTTCTTCAGGGAGGGAGGGGGGGGGGGAGGGGGTGTACGGAGATTGACGCTGCGTCAGATTGTTCTACCTTTTTTAGTGGACAGACTTCTGATTCGTTACCAACTATCGAGTGGCGAAGTTCTCGTAGATGAAATGCTTGTAATCTCTGGGGAAGAAAGGCATACATATTTTATGCAACATTAATCTCGCGTAGCATTTGTTAACACCATAATGGCTGCGGAAATATTTTATAAAATTCTCTTGACGCAAAAATAGGCGTGTAGGTAAATTTCCACCGCGATATAAGCTTGATTTGAATTAATAAGTAATAATTAAAACAACAATATAACTCCTTATAGTAAAAATTTATTTCTTGGAATATGAATGTGAATGTATTAAATTTTAAAAACTTCGCACGGAGCCTAGTGGGTGAACGGTTAACGTTCTGACCTCGCATTCGGGAGGACGCGGGTTCGAAGACCCGTCCGGGCATCCAGATTTGTGTTTACCATAGTTTACTCAAATCATTCCAGGCGAATGCCGGGATGCTCCCTTCAAAAAGGCCATGGCCGAATTCCTTCCCGTTCCTTTTCCCCAGTCCCATCCCGCGTCTAATGACCTTAGCCGTCGACGAGGCGTAAAGCAGTAAAAAAAAAAAAAAAAACTTCACAGGTAGGAAAAATATTCCTACACTAAATGGAATTCAAGTAGACGCTTTTATGTCAATCTTTTAATACATTAACCAAACTTGCCAAAATTCATGAGACTAATAATGTAATTAAAAGGTTTCTAACAACCAGCATCAAAGATTTGCCCTTACGTCCACTTTAATAAAATTCGTTGTGCCTGGAGACTGGACTCCATCAAATAGCTCGGCAAGCTTCGGCGAGTCTCGATTATGCCCGAAGTGTTATTTTCACTGGCTCCAACCTCAGAGCGGATTAACTAACCAAGAAATTTCAAATAAATAAGTTCATTGACTTTACTTTAGTTTTTGTTGTTAAAAATAAGTGTAAATTTCAAATAAATAATAGAATTATATTTTATTTTCGCTTGCATTGTTAAAAAGAAGGTTTTACTGCGATGCCAGCTAAAATGACATTGTCTCTATTCTAACTGAGCTGAAAATTATAATACGAACTACAGTTACATAAAATTATAATACGTTACGTTTTGTTTATTTGCGACGACTATATACAGAATTATATGTAAAGAGAAGATCATCCGATATTTGCATGGTATTCTCTGTACCAAGCAACAGCAACCAAGAGACAGCAAAACCTAAGAACATTTTAGACAGAAGATAACAAACAGGAGAAAGTTTTCACGAAACGTAGCTAATCACGAAATATATCAATCAAATAAATATTACTAATTCGTTTTTGAAATTATACTTTATTTAGAAACTTTTCACAATGTGGTGGGTGCCTTGGTGGGCAAACCACGTTACAATTATTTCTCATACCTTTATGATGAATAATTGTGGATTTTTAATTTTAATTTATATGAAGGAGTGGAAATTTATTAATTTAGCAAGAATCTCGACGTTAGTTGGAATTTAGGAAAAATTGTCACAATATGACATTTATTTTCTTATCACTGGCGATTACAAGTCTGAGCGAATTTACCGTTAACATTAACACAAATTGGCAAAATCATAAAAGCAACGCTCAGAGTTACAATTAGCCGTCACGGGCAAGCAAACAAGTATATATTTACTTCTAAGTATCTCAGAATCAAAATGCAAGAAATAATGACAACTAGAAACAATGAAAAATACAAGTTATGACTACCTCAGACAAAGGCATCATAATACTGTGACTTTACAGTTAAAAAGAAAATCATGGGCGCCAGAATGAACAATATATCATTCGAAAATAACTAGTTCTGGCAAATTATGCCGCTAGCTCAGGGGTTTTTACAATTACAAAATGAGAACATGGACCTATCCTCTCAAAGTCGCTTACGGGTTCTGTTTCACGGAATGCACAATCACATGGCTTGGTCGTAATCAATTACCATTGTAGTTCTGCGTCTGATGTCTGTGATGAGTGTAGCGGACCCACGATATGTGAGATTATCTCACAAGTCGGCTATAGGCATCTCTGGTCTGGCAATGCGCATCATCGCATTACCGGCTGTGTTGCGGTGATACGCTCGCTCCAGCAAGGCAAGCTGCAGTTAGCGAATGAAGTCAACTTTCCAAGTCAACCTCAGACTGGTGCGATCGAAGTTAGAATGTCAGCTCCTCGCTCTTCGGTCCACGAGGAAACTTCTTGCTCCGCCCATTTGTAGTCTCGAAGCTCACATACAACAAAAATTCCCAGGATTTTGAGTTATACGCTCATTTTGATTGGACCTTCAGGTCGGCACCTAATGTCACGTGATATCCTCGATATGTGATTTGGCCAAAGAATCCAACAGAGGTCGGACATATTCGGCTAAGTTCGCCGGGGCGAGAGAACATTCGGGTTTCGGACGGCAGGCTTTTCCCGCTCGGTGAGTGACCCATCCCCAGGGAGCAGGGTGTGTGGTCTGGCAAATCCCAAATCCGCGACTTTTTGTCGCCAAGGCTCGGGAACACCAAGATTAGCTTCAAGCCTACATAGCTCAATAATTCTTGAATATTCGCTTTGCTACGATACACTGTATAAGTTCACCATTTCATTACAGTCCTCACTTGGAATCTTGCGTACTTTATAAAATTACAACAAAAATCTATTCACGTGGTCGCCCAAGATTTATGTAAATTACTCTTATATTATTACATATATAATAAAAATGCACCTTGTAACGTGGCGACAGCGCGGCTCGTTACAATATGGCCGGCCGTTGGTGAAAAATGAAATTATGGTACAATAATT